>KZ347333.1:26918-49127 GCA_002352805.1 Teladorsagia circumcincta | reverse complement strand
TGATAGTACAAGATCGAAAGTTAGCAATTAGTGCTGCTTCGATGAAAAAACTCCCAAACAAGCTTTTTCCCCACACCTATGTTGGTATGTTGCGGGAAGAAGGAGACTTTGTTCACGGTGTGATCGTCGGTTTCTTTGCTTTCTTTTTCTTTTCAGGTCACTCCACCTTACCTCATTGTTTAATGCTTCTAGACACCAGTCTTATCTCGAGGATTGCCATCAGGGAGCGGTGAATCCTGTAAACGACAGGCTCTTCCCTTCTGCTCACTTACCTGCTGACTCTTTTCCTGCAAGGGTGACGATGTAACGAGAGAAATGTTATTCAGACGTTTCATGGGTGGTCTACGTACTACCAAACCAGTAGCCCTAGGGGAAATTTCCCTGCCACCTCCGCCACACCAACATGTTTCTATAGCCTTTGCGACAAATTCAGTGGATGATCAACAGTTTTACTTACGCTGCAATTATAAAAGGATAAAACTTTTGCCTCTGATCAATCCCTTTTTTGTATGCGGCACTCATTCTACTTCCATTTATACATTTGTAGTAGCAGTGAAAGCAATTTGGCCCATACAATGAGTTGCAGGGTCCAGCCGATGTACAGGTAAGTGTTCTATCGTCCCATGTAAGCAGGGTACTGATCAACCGATCACGAAGGGATGGAAGGCTCGCTTGTCCTGAACGACGCACATCCCAGGGTTTCGTTCTCGGACCACGCCCGTGGTAAGCAGCGCTACTTACCACAACAGCACTCCGCCAAAGAAATGAACAAATATATTTACGATGTGGGTCACTTCAAAAACAGTGTTTGATATTGCTGTAATGTGTGAAAAGTGTACTAGTGTAAGATCTCTACCGCTTTTCATCTGACATAAACAAGACAAGACATAAACATAGTCAAGACATAAAATGGTCCCATAACATGTGTCAGACAATCGCAGATTCTCTTGTTTACAAAGTGAACATGACATGCTACCGTATACATGGGGGAGGTAGTGCAAATGGAGGCGGAGGTAACTGAATGCAGAAGCCATCTTCCAGACCAACCAACTGCCCTGTTCCCTGTACCTGGCACCAAATTCATCTTGAGTATAAAAATTCTCCTTTAGGTCTGATTGCCCAAGACATCTCTTGGAGAAATAATTCGCATTCAAATGTCACTACTACTCTGAATGAACGTAGAATTCGCGGCGCATCCTAAAAAGGGGTGGAATGCTTCATCACTCCTTTCCCATTTATATCGCAAATGTTGGATATTGCTTGACCTTACGAAAGAACATTCACGCCGTGCTACACTGACGGTTACATCGATAGTATGAGATTTCCAATGAATTTTCGCGTTCGTACCGTCCTATTCGTTGAAGTATATTTCTGAAGTCGATTTCGAAATCCATTCACACCATCCTTCTGATTTCAGATTATGGTCAATGAAACCATGAACGCCAACAGCACTATACGCTACCTATTCCGCCAAATGCGAGCACCATGGAATCGCCATATGGACGAGATCGTGGAGGATGAGGTCCGTGCGGTTTCGAATTCGCACTTCTTGCAAGAGTTCTCACGTAAAATCAGCAATGCTGCCCTCGTTCGACGACTAGAGAAAGAGGAGTCGACCTCGTCAACGCCGATGTCATCGCCACGCCGTCGTGAGAGCGCTTCGACTTGCAGTGACTCTGGTGCGTTATTCTTTTGGAATTCGAACACTGAAAGACGGCAGTCAGAAAGTAGCGGCTCTTTGATGACAGCTTTCGTTGCCGACACCAACACCAAAGGAAGGAATGTGCGCAACGATGGTTATGCACGACGTTCACAGGACCTTTCACGTACGTTTTCCGGCAACAAACCTGCTCCGAGACGACAACGTCGACATCGTGTGCTTATATTTAGACATTTGGTGAGTCTTTCATCCAACTATTTACACACGTGCTTAATGGGGTAATAAGAACGAGCAAAATGCGAAGGTAAACCAAACGCCACCGAGCTAATGGTAAGTTAGTAATAACAGTCCACGAGCCTGCTGAATTCTTACGCTAAATTCCAATACAGAGATGAGCCATATAGGCCAGATATCAAAACGATAAAGCATGTAAATGTGATGGGTTTTAAAGGTGGACATAGCAACCCTAAAATAGGTGTATCCATCCACCTTCATCACTGACAACCTCCGAGAGGTGACAGATTTCCATTTTCGCGCAATTATCCTCATGGCGCTGCATGGTTCGTGGCCCCCTCAGCAGCTGACGAGATACTAACCGTAACTCCTTACGCATGCCAGCTATCAGTCACCGGAAGTGCTATGTTCACCCTTAAAGTCCATCACAGCTGCTAGTGACTACAGTTCACAGTTCTGAGAACCTGAAAGCAGCGTATACATAAGTGTCCAATAGAAAGAGACTCCCGTGAATTTACGTAGTCTTTAATGACTTTTTTGTTTACTCCAGTGCTCCATTGGCAATTCAGTGAGTTGCACTTCATCATTTGTAGAATAGCCTCTGATAGTTCGCGTTATGCTCTTCGTATGAGTTGGAATCGATCTTCTACAACCACGGATTAGTGCTGTTTTACGAAGCATTCCGGATTCACAAATCCGATGACCACTGGCATATATTCAGCTTCGAAAGGGAGTCGTGGGAAAGTGCAAGCGTGGGAAGTGCAGTATTAGGAAATGTAACAATCAGTCCAAAAAAGGCACGTGCGATTGGGCAACACATTTGGTCACATGGAGAAAGGATTTGTGCAGTAGTTGTGAAATAAACCACATTTGAGACAAGAATTGGGAAAGTGTGGTCACACGTACGCCACAAAATGAACCTCAGTTCTTACATCACTTCGATGAGAACCCTATCCAGACAGGTTTGCGCCAGTACCAATATTCAGTAAACTTGCGGAATTGAGAATGTTTTCATAAAACTATTCGTCTTCCTACTTAGAAGGTGAGATCGTATTCGAGCGTGCATTCCTTCAGCTATGCTGGATAAATTTTAAAGTGAAGAACAAAATATCGTCAACAGACTCAGAAGCATCTGAAGGTTTTGAGTTTTTCTGTGCTTGCAATAAGATTCCGCTATTTAGCCTCTCGAGTGGGCCTAAAATCGTTTTCTAGTATCCACGTTCGACTGTCAGTAAATCTCGACATTGTTTGTGGGACTTTTTCAGGTTTCTTGCAGCCGTAGCCAAGATGGTAATAGCTTTCATTCGCCTAACGTTTCGGCCTTGTCGCCTTCGTCAGAGCCTGGGAAGCCGAAGATGAATACGATTCATCCCCAAACACCATTTCAAACTTCAAGAACAGCCCCTTGACCTAATGGATCCAGAAAGGCACCACAATCACAAAGAACCCACCTTAACAGACGACCGAACTTGATGTCGACCACCGCTAATATAACTCACAGGGCTTGGCTTCAGATGACCTGGCCCTTCGGCATGAAGCCGGATGCAAACGAAGCCTACAGGATCAGAGAAAGGAGCGAGTTTGTTGGTGATGACCAGGCAATCGTCTTTCCTATTTATTTTGGGGGACTGGCGCTGATGAAGAATGCCTCCAGGGTTTTGCGCGCCGGAGAGAGGGGTTCTTGCAGCAAAATCCTAACTGTGACTTGGAATGCCGCGCCGTCATGGGCCTGTATGCGGTGATCACCCAGGGGGTCTCCAGCCTTGCTCGACTTCTAGTAGTAAGCCACCATAGTACTACATTCCGTGACAAACAAAGTCACCTCCTGTCCTGATCGGAGCGAATAGCGGTCGAGGAAGTCTTCGAAAAGAGCACAGACCGTGCAAACGAGGCGAGAGTGAATGTACGCGCGGGAAAGCGTGAGCAAACAGGCGAAAATTTTCGATGAGCCATCGACGAAACCTCGACCGATTTCAGCCTGGTCCCGAAAGCAACGCAATATAAATATCTGGCCAAACTCTGCAGTGCGAGGCAAATTGCCCTCCGTCTTTACATCGAGCGTACAAGCTCCTGTAAACTTCAAAAATTCAGCCCACGCTTGAGTTCGAAATGTCATTATCAACAGAAAACAATTTACGTAACGTTACTTTTTCGTATTATTTGGAAGTTGGTAGTGACTTTTCACACTAAATCATGAGTAGAAGAAGAAGGCACCGAAGCAACTAATAAAGATCTCCATTAGTATGAACGTCACCAATCCTTATGAGCTATAGACGAGGTTGTTTTTCGTGATCATCTGAAAGTCATGTATGGGCTATTAATAACCTGTGGAGGGATTCCGCGCTGGGAGCTCACTTACTTTTTCCTCACTTTCTCACGAACTCCTTAGGATCCTATTAAGTCGGCGTTTTCCCTATCTTAGCGAACATCATCACACAAATGCGATGAATATTCATTTGGCAATTACTTGTTCGCTCGTGCTTTCCCTGCCTTTCCTGCAACTTGACTTTACCTGTCCATTTCGAATCTTTTCTTGTCCTACTTTGCTCCTTTTCGTTGCCTTATTCATTCCTTCTTATTGATATAGCTATTTGCTCAAAAATGAAATTTGAAGTGCGAACTGGATCAGTAGTAAACCGCTCTACGTTTCTCGGACTGCGCTTGAATCCAGCGACTTCATTGTTTGGCGCGCCTCTAGATGGAACGTTCCGTGTTTAAGAGTTTAATAAAAGCGGAGTTGGATACATCATCAAGAGTGCATAAAAAATTGAAAATGTATATCGAATATCACAAGTGAAAAAAGGGGCAAACAGTGGTAGCTTGACGTTATCGCACAGGAGGTGTTTTATTGTGCTACAAATTTGTAAATATTAAGAAGGCTTCGATTGAAGTTCTTCACAACGTATACCTGATGAAAGACATCCTTCATATGGCGCAATCCTACGTTTACATATACAGGAGGGGGGAGCCAAAAAAGGCATTCTGCCTATGTCGCACTTCGGCTCTTTTTTTTCACAGATTGCCGTCGTTTACGGAAGATTTTTGGCAAGGTAAAACCTAGATGTCCCTCTATAAGTTGACGCAGGCCCTTCCTCACTGCCACCACGGTCTTCACAATATGACGTCATCTGTCGCCGTCGTAGGGTTCAAGGTGGCATACGGTAACTGCTTCAGCCTGAAGCTCTAACTATACAAACCCCCTCGGAACCCGTCTTTCGGAAACCTTCGTAATGGTACAGGTTCCGTCGAGGACCCCATTGAGCTCGACCAATGCACCACGTATTCAGGGTGACGTGCTGATGTCCAGGTGCCGCTGATGAGATGGCCAGGCCACTAAGAAGAAATCCTTATGAAATGAAATCTTGTCTTCAATCCTATGTTGGGAGCACTCGCGTTGAATTGAGCAAAGTGTGATTGATTCTATTTGAGTACGGAGACAAAATGTCTTTTTTCATTGGCTCACCCCAGTATGTTGCGCTCTACATAGACTCGGAATCATATTCCTAAAAGAATGGGCATGAGAAAACACCAAACACATCCTACAAAAAATTGTTGCTGATTTTGGTGCGGTACGCTGTTGGTCAAGGAACATGGGGAGATTTGTGTATGAACTGTATGGGAGCGAATTCTTCATCCCTCTTGTTTGAGTAAAACTGTGAACAAAGGCGCTACATAATTCATGGTGATTTCAAAGAAAGTTGGAACATTTTTTATTACTAGTATAGATTATTGTAGGATTATTGAATAACAAGTTCGTAAGCAAAATTCGTCTACTTTGGTGTACGATACGCTCACCATTATCGTTTAGCCTCCGCTCCTACTCTGACCTCTATCCACATTTTATCCGTTATCCAACACTTCTCGTAATCGAATTACGAGGATTGTAGGAAACGCTTTCCACTTTGGGACAAACTTCATTGCGAACTGGTTTTACTCAGTTCGTGTATGCTGTGAACACCTTAGACATTGCTACTCTACGCCAATTTTTTCTTGCTCTGTAGGCTTTCTCCGAATCCGAGCTATAAATTTTTCATAGAGCACTCCCTTTTGAAGAGAGCTGCGCAGACCAGAGGTGGGTTTTCCCAACTCGATCTTGCCTATCAATGTACACCTCCTTCACTGTCTCCAGAGCGTTTTGGAATCTATGTTTGAATTTCGGCTATCAGTACCGCTCGCTGCAATGCACGGAACGCCCATCTGGGCGGGGCTCCGCTTAGCTGATGCACGTTTTATACTTCGCGCGATATTGCCCACCCATCCCGCACTTGGCTCAGCCTCTCTAGGTGGATCCACAGGAGCTAGGAAATTTCGTGGCAGACACCGTGACAGAACGGCAGACAACAGACGAAGCGCGTTACAGTAAGTGGGATAGAGTAATGCTTTGCATTCTCAAACAGTCAAACTTCTGAAGGTGGTGACATAGTTGTTGCAAGGAGCAATAACTGCTACATAAAACACATTGGTAACCTAATCTTGAAAAGTCGAGTAAAAGCACATCAACTTGAATTATTTCGTCCATGTGCGTCACTCGCTCTTCATCGTTTGTTAGGCAAAGCATGAAAACCTGGGACGTAGAACTCTTTCGAGCAGGACTCAAAAAATGTGCACAAAATTTTTGACGTTGGCGCGGTTACTGAATCTATTTGCTGCTGAAGAGTGCAGATATTGGCCTGGGTCAATGAAAATCGGATGGCATAAGAGGCAGAACGTTCTAGCCGAGCTCAATGATTTCTTGTTGGTGACTTGCTCTACATGGGGTCTTGCATTATCCTGCAGTAATTTAACATTAGCCGAATGTACCCCTTGACGACACAGGGCTCGGCACACGCGGGCGGACTGTCGTTCGTGGGGTTCTGACGGCTGTTTGACCCACAATCAGCTCTCCATAATGATCCAGTTTTGCGCTGTTTCACCACACAGTGACGAGACTTCTTCTCCGTGTATGTCCGGTTTCGCAGAAACCTTTAGCTGCCCATCTGCAGCCTTCTTCCGCCTTCTCACTTTGTTATCGTGGAACATACTTCGGTGAAACGCGCTTTAGGAATTCGAGAACTTTCTTTCCGTTGAGTAAGAAATAGAGTTCTAGCGTTGGCAACCAAACTGCATGCTCGCTTTGCTCAGAATGGGCCGAACTCTTTTTCTATCCTGCAGGGTCTTACCAGTCGTACGTAGGAACTTTCACTACTCATAAACTTCACTGTTGACACAGTCAAATCTCCGTACGTGTTTATGTGTAGTTTGGCGGGGGCTCAATTCGTTGGCCTTCTTTATTCCATCATTTCCACAGGTACGTTCAATCCATGCTCTCTATTCTCATGTCCTTTATCTCAGTCCTGGGAACGCTGAAACCGTAGGTGAGAGTGCATCGAAGATCAAGCGTTGCTGCTGAATCTTTCGCACCGTATGTGATGAGATTCGGTGGCCTTTTATCCTGCTTCAAGTTGTACAGCAAGCAAACGGCTTGACTACGTTCTCGATTCAGCAACTTGAGCAAAAGTTTTAGCTTGAACACCCGCTCACTGGGCCTATGTGATTTTCTATTATGCTCTCGGAGACGCTCTCTTGAGTGATCTCCCATTGTAAGAGATTGTAAGGTAGCACTTGCATACTTAGTGCTCAACAAATTGTACCGCATGCATCAAGTGGTCAGTTTCTTCCTAGCAGGCCACGTGCATCACAGGTGGATAAACTCCAACTCTGGTTTTCTCGATAAGAATTTTTTTTCGAAGCTACAAACAAATGTTTTTGAACACGGAGAGTAATATATCCGCCTGGGACTTCGTTGTCTGGAAAAATAAGTGTTGTTCATATATATATGTTTGTATAGACAAGCAGCGAGCTTCACGAGCAATAGTTTATTTTGGACCATCCCACCTTGGCACTTCTTATGACAACTTTCACGATTACCTCAGTTTTGCTTCAGACACCCGTACCAACTTGTAGTATAACTGATGCCAATATAGCTAATTGAAGTATAAATTTAGCATACATATTTCGGTGGAACAGGCCACGGAATGGGCAGTAATATTGCCTTCGTTTCGGAAGGGAGAGTACTTCACTGAGCAGAAGAAACACCGTGACTCTTCGAAAAAAATTTTGTAGTACTGCACGCCTGTTTTCGGCGCCTTCAATTGGTCGGGGCTGAACGCAGCGGCACTTTGAATGTGGATCGAAATAAAATCGGCCTATCCGAAATTGATTCCATGTCCCTTGATATGAAACTCTTAATAAGGATTCTCTCGCTTGCTAAATACTAGTGGCGGGAGTATTAAAAGGCGTTTTCGGTAACTCACAGTGCTTATTATGGCCGATCGGAACTTCTCTTGTCATTACGACACGTTTGTAATGAGGCCAGTTTATTGCTAAAATTATCAGGTGTTTCCCACAAGAAGTTTGGTAAACACTACATACACTAGGTCCTGCGCACTTTGCTGAAAAGGACTAAGTCAAAAAATATACTATCTAGGTTGCACGTCATTTTAAGATACTTTGTTCTCGATATCCGGAAGCATATCTTAACAGTTTTGTCCCCAATAAATGAAGATATCGGTGAGTGCAAAAAAAAGACGATTTCATGCAATCAAGCGTTTCCTGGCTTGCGGAGTGCATCTATGGCGGTGCACGCTGAGAGCAAAAAAACGCTTGACCAACTTATGAAAAACGAGCGTATAAGAACTAGAAACAGACCAAAATAAATTGTATTAATTGCATCATTGCAACAATGAAATAGAAAAGAGTTATAGACTTAGCAAATGATAATGAATGAAGAAAGATGGCTCGTTTTCTAACCTCAGCGAGACTGAGGTTTCAAGAGACTCCTCAGTGAGGAAGGGACTGAGAGATGGAAGAGATGGGTATGAACCTAGTGTAGAAAATAAGCCAAATAATTTATGAAAAATACCGAATGCAGAGAAAGAATTTGAGAATTAAAGTAGTAGTTAAGTAATTTGGTAATACTCGGCCATTGTAACTCACAGATCAGTACCCAAGATCTCCTCGGCTAGAGAATTCAGCATTTTGAAATTAGCTTTTTCATGTATCTTAGCTATGACTTATCAATTTGTTTCTGTAATTACATCAAATAATACTGGTAACTACAGAGCTGTCCTCATGCCCATTATTTTGAGTGCACCTGTTGTCCTTCAAAGCAATCACAAATGCTGACTTGTTTACTTCGTCAAATGCTGTTCTAACTCCGGATTCGCGCTGCGAATGTTTCAGAAGAATGCTGGGTATTGAACAAAACTTTTCCCCGAGGCAGGGCTCGAACCCGCACCTCTCGCATACCGGGCAATTGCGCTACCGTAATTGCAAATGTTCAGTGGTGCGAGTGTAACAAAATATTCAGTCGAACAAGAGACTCTACACTTTAGTTAAATTATTTTTGTGGGAGTTTCTCAAGTTGCTATCAGACAAAAACCTTGTGCTCCATTATCGCATAGTCTTCTTCGGTTACAGCTGCTTTGAGATTCCTACGTTGGAATGTAATGGCCCATCGAGGAACATGCTCCCTAGTGAATTTCTCCAATGGTTTGACTGAATTTCCTTATAATCAGCATTTTTATTGTTTTCATGTGCCATTTTTAAAACCAACCAGCGTATACAAAGGGAAAGGGAGCAGATACAGATTTGATGCAAGAGTATCAGGAAATATACTGATTTAGTGTTTATCCGTTCCATAAATTCTTATTATTTGTGGTAGTGAGTTAGTATTAGTTATAGTTATTATTACATGTGATAGTGCTGTGTCATCCAAAGCTCGCTGTGAAGCTCTATTGGTAAAATAAGATCTTTTCGGTTATAGTAGTTTTCAGTAGCGGTTGCAGAAATACCTCTGCTTCGGTACCCCTCTTTAGTCGATTGCTGGGCATTCTCCACTCAATTGCAAACGCAGAAAGGACATCATGGTCCTTCACAACCGCCATGAGTTTTCGGGAAGCATGCCAAGTTTTCAATGTGCCTACGACTATGATTCAGTGATCCTATTGATTGATTGAGGTGCAAAGGTTTAAATGTGGGAGATCATCCACAAATACGATCCGCTCACCACCGTGGCTGTTTGTCCTCCAAAATTGCGTGGGCAGGCTGAGGGGGGGGGCATGGAAAATCTCGATCCTCATTTACTCCACTTGGGACAAATCTAAAAACTTAACACTCAGAAGCACGGTGCCCCTTGCCACCTCCCACCAGCTACCTGACCTCCATTGCTGCTTTTCCTGAAAAAACTGCCCGGTCGAGCTGGTGTAGGGGTGGAGGAAGAGAGATATGCTACTACTGATATGTTGGAGTGGCAAACGCCGAAGTTCCACTCATCACGCAGAAACAATGAACATCACCCCCCCCCCAACTCCAAATTCCCCAAATGCGACTCCCTCGTTGGTAAACAACCAACAGAGTGTTGACCCTGCTTTGGAGTGACTGATGTGTGTAACTGTGGTTAGGTCTGTAGTGCTCTATGACTGAAAGCACATACCGAAAGTAGCGCACTCTGTTGTTGTCACACTTTTTTCCCCATTCCCTTTCTTGTCTCTATTCCCTCCTGATATATCTTTCCTACTTCTTCTGTTTTGCCGCTTTTCCTCCGAGTTGCCAATGGAGATAGCCTCGTTCATCTGTATGTACATATGCAAGTTCTCATAACAATATCTCTCGCGAAATATGCGTTTTGCCCCTTTTTCCCAATGCCGTTAACTGGAATCCGCCTAGAAAATGCGTTGTGGGGTAGTGGTGCAGATTTATGGCCGGCCGAGGCTTCATCGCATTTCTAAGCTGTCGCCCACCCTACGCTGCTCACTTCTTCAGCTCTTCATTTTAATTATTCTATTAGGTAATCCTATTCTTCTTCCCTTCACCTGCGGAATGAGGAAGTTGTAGGAGATCTCACAATGAGTAAACGTCATTTTTTTCTCAGTACATCCCTCTTCTAGTTTTTCTAGCTTTTCGAATTGTTCATTATTCTTCTAACCGCTTTTTGGGAGAGTGAAAAATTTGGGGAGGACATCTGGAGAGCAATGTAGGGATCTGACTCTGAACAGGCCAGCCGAAGACTCCATCCCTCCAGGCTTTAAAACGCCCCACTAGAGCAATTGAGTGCCTACCCACATTCTCGGTCATAGTAGAGGCAACCCCATTTCTCAGCTTTGAATAGCGATAGACTCAAAAAAGAAACCAATGTAATAAGGTGCTCTCTTTCTCGTCTGTCTTTCACTTTTCTCGTCTTTTTTATTTCATTCTTTTCCCTTTTTGTAGCCCTAGTTCCCAGGCTCAGGATCCAAGAAGCTGAGTATAGCAGGAGACTCATTGAGTTCACTTTTTCATTAGAGCCTTACAAGAGACATCTGCTTTTTGTCGACCTAGCGCTAATTTTCACCATGTGTATGCATGCGCCACTCAGCCATGGAAAACGCCGCCAGACGGCTTCAAGCACATTAAAGTGTTTTTCTTACGGGGTAGTGCTTGTCTTCAAAGAACGGAAACGAGCAGAATGGGACCACGTGCAAAACATCCATCACGCAACCCCACTCTTTCTTTATTCTGGGATTCCGTTGGGTGCTGCGGTAGCCGGATATATCGTAGATCTGTGGTTTGCATGAGTCTAAAAGCCTGTCCTATAGTTTTCTGACAGGATCTGACGCTTGAAAGCGGAAATCAGGGTGAACATTCTCATAGAATTAAACATTCTGGTCTAAAATGAAAGTTCATCGCCTCAAAGTCAAATAGCTCTATCATTGACCTTAGTTTCAGCTGATATTGAGAGGAAAAGAGAATTACCGAAAAAAAACATGCTTGTTGTCGCAATCCACTACATGAGAAATAGGATTTATCCTCTATTCGAATTCCCGCTCTGATACTGAAACACTACTGATCGAGCAATGTTAATGGCTATCGCTACAAGGAATTGATCAGTGAAGGGATTTCTGCATTTCGACATCACTATATCTTTCTCCATGTAGAAGCTTGGGTGAAAATGGAGTTTTAGAGGGGAATTCCCGTTGCTGTCTCTTTAGTACTGAAAAGCACCCTTTTGAGCTCTCTAACGCCAAGGATAAGATACGTGAGTGGCGAAGTATACTTTTAATAGGAACCGGTAAGTGCCCTATGTCCTATCGTGTGAACGGTTTACGCCTACCTATACTCATCATGCCAGCTTCTTTCCACAAATTGCCTTATTAGGGCGCTAATCCTTACCCTTTCTTTAACCTGCAACCATCGACCCCGTTCAAACCATTCCCACCCGTTGCGACTGATGTGCATAACAACGTACTCTTTCTCGTATTCTCTTTTCTTTGATCGCTTTGTCTCGCCGTCGTTTCACCTTCCTGGAGATTAGAGCCTTCATTTTGGCGTTTTCGATGGTTTCCCTTGCTTTTCTTTCCACTTTCAGTTCATTCTGCAGCTCATCTATCATTATGAATCGCTTTAATCCAACTGTTTCATCACGGGGCTCGCCTTTGAGGCAATGATGTTCACTCCCCTGTTTTAAGGCCCTATCCCTGATCCGACGTATGCTGAATCGTGGAAGCGCTCCAAGGGTACACACACCCCCTACCACATATGAGCACTTCCACTACATCGGTATTTGATAGAGGTATTCTCATAATAGGTCGATTACGTGTCATGAGGGCTCTTATCTTTGATTTGTAGAGCACAAAGAAGTGCCCCCCCCCATCCAAAACTCCATTTTTAACCTGGCTTATCTTTCCTTCTTTCTCAATAACTCCCCCAGACTATTTGATTCATGAATTTCGTTGAAGGGCTCACAACAAGTTTCCCTTTCTGTGTCCGCCTATAGCTCTCCCTCCGTGCTTCCGCCTCGCATAGAATTACTGATGCCCCATTTTACTCAATCTCTTCGTCCTTCTGAATTTTCTTTCTGATACGTGCAGAAACCCTTGCTGCTCTTGCTTGCTAAGTTTTTTAGAGATTAGAATATAAGAGCAGTATCAACTACAGTTGAAGGAGTTAATCTAAATGTCCCGATCTGCTTTTATATTTTTATACATCCAAACGCTGGAGAGTAATTTTGACGTTCAGTTCCAGTCAAGTTTTCAGCTTAGACAATAGAAACTGGTGTTGAAGAGGGTTAAAAAGGAACCGGTCATGGGCGAGCGGCTCCTCAAACGCAGATCTTACTAGTACGGGGCGACAGCGGGGCCACCCGCGAAGGGGTGCGAGTGGTGGCGGTTGATCTCCTGAGCCCATTACCCTTAACCCTCTCTCGCCTCCACGTCAAATCTCCATCACCCCCTCAACCGGAATCTCCTAGTTAGACATCCACCTCACTCCCTAGAAGTCCTCACACGTCATCTCCACATCATCTCTACGTGGCCACGATACCTACCTAAGAAGTGGCCGCAGTCGGTCTCGCTGAAGAAGCCACGTCAACCAGTCGTCCCGGAGCAATCACCTCGCCGGACCGACCTTCTCAATCAGTGAATCGCCTCGACCTGTGGCTCGCCTCGTCTTAGGACGTCAACCAGTCGCCGTGTTGTCGCCGAATGAGCCGATATCCACCGAACACCCTATAGTTGGTTTTGTTTCTTTACAATTCCTTTTTAGTGTCCTGTCGCGAGGCAAGAAGGATAGTCCGTAGAGTCCTAACACTCGGGGGACCACATCTTTACATATCCTCCTCCGACTCGATTCCTCTTTGTGTGAGAGTCTCTATGATTCCTACCATTAGCCCCTCTGGAGTTGCGGGGTGATGAAGTACTTCCTCCACAAGTTTTTGAACTATCCTCACCACTAGGACCTACTCTTTTTCAAGATTCACTTTGAGTGACTTAGCTATTTTGGCTTATCATTATTGCCATTGCTCCATGTTTTGCTTCTTGCACCACTCTCACGCATTTAGTTCAACTTCCTCTCCCTGTACTTTCTTTGCTTCGGTATTACTCACCTTTGGTGGCACCTTTTGCTCTTAGTCCTCCATGATTACGTCTTTTCTCATTTTCTCATCTTTTTATAACTTGCACCCTTCCCTTGATACGACCATTAGTTGAGCTGTGATTCGGTATCTTTCTGCCGTATCACTCGCTTCTTGGAATGTTCTTTCTTTGCACTCTATTCTTCAAGCCTACTGGTACCTTCTTTCTTCAGTGACCAGCGATGTTACAAATAAAATACCCTATTAAGCAATTGAGAGTAGTCCGAATTCTTCATTTGGTTCGGCCCCATGTAAATATGTGGTCCTCGAGTGCTGGGAACCTACGGACTACCCTTCTTGCCAGACGACAGTGCACTAAAAAAGAATTTATAAACAAACAAAACAATCTATAGGGTGTTCAGTGGATATCGGCTCAAGCGGCGACAGCAGGACGTCCCAACACGAAGCGATCCACGGGTTGAGGCGGTCGGTCCGGCGAGTGGTGAGGTGATTGCTCCGGGACGACTGGTTGACTTGGCTTCTTCAGCGAGATGACTGAGGCCACTCCTCGAGATATCGTGGCGACGTGTAAATGAGGTGGAGATGACATGGAACGACGTTTAGGGAGTGATGTGAGTGTTCTAACCTGGAGGCACCGGTTAAGGGAGTGATGGAGATTTGACTCTGATGGTGAGGCGAGCAAGGGTTAAAGGCAAAAGTCAGGCTCAATGTGGGGGATCATGGCGATTGGAACTGAGTGTAGAGATGCGCAATGGAATGGCAGTAGGGAAAAAACGAAAAGAAACCGTCGACAAAGCCGTAAACGGAAGCCCCTGCCCCACCAGCAGTGAAGGAAGCTGGCTTGGAAGAGAGGCACGTCCAAACGAGTTTTCCAACATGCCAACCATTCTATCGGTTGATACGGCACTCAACCCAGCTGATTTCACACGTTATGCCAGCCACGCACCACATCCGGAGGTGGGTGGTGCTAGATTGGCCGGGCGGCCTTGGGTTGAAATCGAAGTCGCTGAGGACTTAACGGCGCTTTCCGCGGTAGGAGGTTGCTGCAATGTGTGCAGCTACTCACATACGACCTCCTGACACAAAAACACCTCCGAAGAGCGGCTGAGCGCGACCTTTGCCTTTAAGGATCATGGGCTTGGAAGATCAACTGCCACTACCCGCCCCCCTTCGCGGGTGGCCCTGCGGCCGCCCCGTGCTAGTGGGATCTGAGTTTGGGCGGCCGCTCACCCATGACCGGCTCCATTTTGTCCCTCTTCAACACTGGAGCATTTTTCAACTTCCTCGAAAGCGAGGAGTCAATCCTTTACAAGTGTTTCTACTAGCGTTATTCTGATGTCATAGGGCTAAAACTTATGCAGGCGACATTTCATTTGAGCACTCGGGTGTAGAACAACTATTCCACTCCACTCAAAGGCTTAGCACCTTTCAAGCAAGAGAAGCAAGCCCGCACTCTCTCTTTACGTGCATGCACCATAGTATGCTCAAGCTTTATGAGGCAATTGTCGAGGAAAATAATTCTCTGGGCATTTGAATTACATATCAAATCCCGAATGTCCTTGCATAATGCATGCTGATTTACTTCCCTCGATTGGATATCGTGTGATTCAATTATGTAGAAAGGAAAACAAAATAAGCGGCATTCGGGATGGCGCTTGACTTTAGAGTTTTGATTTCTCTCTCACGGTTGCTACATAGCTATCGATTTGATAGATTGGCCACAAATCACGCTAACAAGATAAAGTGGTCATAGGAAATCTAAAAATCAGCATGTAAATGACAATTGGGAAGCCGGCCATATTAATTCTAGAACTGAGTAACAAAGAACAGGGTTACTTCTTGAATTGGCTGATGTTCGCATTGACAAAGGAACGATGTGCTCCGAGAAACCTGTTCACCGCAGCGTGTTAGAAGTATGTAAACTCACGAAAGCAAAATCATCACAGGCAGACATTGAAGAATTGAGCCTTTTTACGCTCGTGGGCCTTTCTCTTGAGAGAATTTCTGAGGACCTAAAACCCACAGCCTGAATTATCTCAGTTTGATTTTAAAAATGCATGCGGCGGCTCTTTTAACCGTAATTGTTGATAGGTTTACATTCGTAGGTAATTTTGAGGTGAGCAGACCAGCCCTTCTGGCGTTTCTGCTGGGGCGGCATGCTGAATGTTGGGGGGGGGGATGGGGTCCCCGACGGTCGACGACTACTTCAACTTGGTCCTTCAAAGCACCTCAGTTTTGTGCTCATCTCAGGACTGAGCCTAGGAGAAAGAGCGGACCTGCGAGAAGACGCTGGTCCGTTCTCTCTCCAAAGCTTTGTCCTGAGGTAAGATAACCAGACCCTTCGGCGGAGCCGCTGGACGCAGCTGCAAAGCTTTTGTCACCATTCTCCTACCGTACCGACCAAGTTCAAACAGCTCATCGACCGTTGGGGACTCGATCCCCTCTCCAACATTAAGCATACGTCCCCAGCAGAAACGCTTGAACGGCTAGCTTGCTTACCTCGATAATTTTGGAGGCGATCGCGTAACAAAGCAAAAGCTTGAGCAAAGTGGAATTTTCGAGCTCGCATACGTGTCTGCCACCGAAGGCGCGTTCCCGGAAGAGTGACTTACACTTCCAGTGAGAGACCAACCAATGCTGGAGGATTTTCTCATCTGCTTCGCTTGAAGTAGGAAATAGGATTGAATAGAAGCGAGTTCTTGCAAACTTTTTTCATATCCATACTCCTCTCTCTCATGAGCGTTACAATTTACTGTCCGATTATTCTTAAATTAGAAAGAAACGGATGGTAGTGCGTACTGAGGAAAAAAACAACGGCTGCCCTCTCGCCTTACTCCATTTACCACGTCTTATTCAGAGATATTGCAGATTATGCTCCCGAATTAAGCTTTATCACGGAAGATTAGTTGAAAGATCTATTTCTGGATTTCCTCTCTTTTGTGTTAGCTTCCTCAGCGACTTTCTGTTTTTAGAAAGGCAGCCTGCTATATTTTTCGAATAATTGGCATGGAGCAATTACTGCAAGGCCGGAAGATTGTTTTGTTTTCAGAATCTGTTTGCATACGCAAGAGGAGACGTCTTCTGCTGCCCTTGTTATCCTTCATCTGCTGCCTTACTAGGCTTTGCTGTCTCATTTCTCTTGCTATTTTTTGGGCTTGTAAATGGGCATATAATTCAACTGTTCACATTTCACAGATCTTCTAGACAAAACGACTGAACATTTTCGAGCTCCATACCTTGTGCGATATCTCCTAAGTTCCACCTTTTTACCGTGAATGAGACAGTTATGATCGTGAAAGTATTAGGTCGCAACGAAAGTAATTGCGGATTCGGCCCTCAATTCCAAAGCTCATATTTTTCTTGAATTGAACTTTTTTCCGAATTATAATTTCACAAGTACCTACAACAGTTCGCCATCGGTCGACAAGGGAACAAGTGCCTAAAAAAATTGGGGTGGCATATGCAATTGACGCGCACTGCTTGGTTCAAATTTCCTTTGCAGGTTGAGGCGCAGCAGTTTGTCAGGTCTTTGAAAAAATGCGCAAGGACTTTCGTTGCGACCTGATAGTAATTCCTTCACTCCGGCCTTTACGGAACTCAGGGGCGAGACGATGCTTGTTTCAGTGTGTTTTCTCCTTCATAGAGATTACTGCTGCGAATATTTTAACTCGGAGTGGAAAAAGGCTCGCTCCTCTAACGGATTGAATCCCATGAGAGTTGCGACACTCTGAACACATTACGTCCCGATAATCGTGTGAATTCCTTTGACTTTTTTTCTGTCGTAATGATGTATCCAACATAAAAACTCAGGACATGCGCGCTCACGAGGATATGTGTAGCTCCAAAAGTGTTCAGGGAGAAAACATTTTTGGGGGCTCCTGGAATCCAACGGGAAAGTGCTACCCTTCCGAAAGTTTCGCAGTTTAAACTTGACAGCCTAACTTGAGCCATAGGGTCACATGATTGAAGATCACCTTTGTTCTTGCTTACAGCAGTCCTTCTTTTTGAAAAATAGGAGTAAGCAGCATTATTTGTATTGCGCAGCGTAACATAACGACCTCGTGGCCGAAATAATTCGATTTCGACGGATATAATTTCAAGGGAAAATCGCAGACTGGTTTTTGAAGGGGCTTTTTATACCAGATGAGGCAAAGTTGCACACGGCTCGTATAAAATGATGCAGATAATGTTTCACTTGCATAGAAAGGATAAGAAGCCATGTATACACAAGGGATTACTTACATCGAGTACCTTTTGCCTGCAGCTCAGCCCTAGCATACTTGCCCTTTTGAGTATAAAGCGATGGTGTGATCCATCCTTTTGTCAGATGGATGGGCTCAAACATTGCTCTTGATTCCTCATTAGGTAATTTTGCGCAGGCACAGCTTTCGCCTAACAGTCGAACGAAAGATTGGGCTTGAGGTGCAGAGGAGAAGTCTCAGTGGAATATGGTGCTGACACTTCTTCTTTCAATCGGAAGGATTGCTTCTGCTTCCCTTCTAGCTATCTGTTCTTCGTCTCCAATCTTCTCGGGACCCACATTCAATCGCTGGTGCTAGTTTCACCATGCTTGGTACGTACGCACCACGTTACCCTTGATCGCTATCATATTCTTACTTCCTTCGGTGCGTCACGCACTTCTTCCTCTATTGTCTAGCTCTTTATGCCATCTTGAGTCGAACACCACACGAAATTCAGTCTCGAACGCATTACGCTTAAGGGGGCTCCTTATCCATCGTGAGGAACTTTCTACTCGCTTCAGTCATCCTTGGCTAACCCCAAACTAAAATTGGCAAGCCTTCTACGCTCCATAGAACTGAAGTGATAAAATTTCCGGAGTGCCTCTAATCTTGAATGATTCTCATTGCTAAAGCGTATTGCCCTCTTCACCAGATGAGAGTAATCTACACCCCTCATTGTCAGTTTGACTGGTCTTTCTGCTGTCTCACAACAACAAATTACCCCTTTTTTTACTGTAGAACCAGCATTCCGCTCACCTTGGGATCATCTGCTAAGCCGCGAAGCTAAATCAGATTTCTTATCAGTCCTCCTTTCGGTCTGCCACGCACCCCTCCCGAATCCATGTTCCTTAGACCGTCCGTGAGGAACGGTATAATTTTGGCTTAGCCACCATGACCTGAATGGCATATTACGATTATATGAGCAAAACAACCCACTTCATGAGAAAGATGGACCTATGGTGGCGACCGAGAATGCTTGTTTCACAGTTCAATGATGAGAACCGGGAGCACTGTGGGAGCATTGTGGAAGCTTGCCCCATCCGCAAGAAATGCTCGAGAAGTGGATCTCGGGGAAGCGGTCTGATATTTTTAGAAGCATCTGCCGAGATGAGAAAAATCGATTTGTCCCCTACATAAATTGCTTGAATTTCTATGCTAAGGCTTGTGTATGTGCTCATGTTGAAAACCCTCCTTATAACAACGCTCAAATCAAGAGGGCTTTGCCTCCTCACGTTGCCTCGTCCAAAGACTTAGAAGAACAAAACGACTACATGCGTGATTGGCGATGGCATTTGCGAAAGCTGGATTTTGAATTTGCATATAATTTTCAGTTCACATATGTAGCGGCGAAAGTTGCCACAATTGCTTAAAGACAGGCGCTTTAGTGTGGCTCGTGAATGGCTCAATTGTTTTCGAAGACTTCCTTTCTTGACATTTTGGTGGTCTCATAGTTACTGTCTTCTTTAGTCACTATAAGCTGTCAGCCATTGAAATATAGCTAAAATTTTCAAGTGATCTTTCAGGCTGTTCTGCCAGTATTACCATCGCAATCCGTATTGCCAACTTTTCTTTTTTTAACACCTACCTTCTATCTTTTCCAGCCTGTCTGAGCCTCCTTGTGTTTCGGTAGCTTATCCTTGCTCCGAATCGCGAATCACAATGGTTTCCTCTATTCCGATAACTTAACTATCCTAGGATAGTTTCCATCATTACAGTAGCATGACAATGGAAGACGTACACACGAAGAACGATCACAACCAGCACATTGGCGCCGTTGTCATGTCGACGCATCTGCTTCATGCCGTTGAGGTCGTGTTTGGGTTGAGAAGGGCGAAGTACTTCAACCCTATAATAATCGCCTCTAGGTAACACGTTGACGACAACGCGTGTTTTGGCTTTCTTGGGCGCGTGGGACCGGCGCAATTTTGCGAGCGCGGTCACCTCAGGTATCTCAAGCGGATTTTGTGTGAAGAATAAATGAAAACATGATTCATGCAAAATTAGATAGGTAATTTTCAGTGCGTAGGATCTGTCCAGAGGTGCAGTAGTGAAAATTCGACCGAAAGACGTGAGATGACAACGAAAAAAAAAACAGGAATTGTCAGATCTAGCTACAATGGACCTCAAAAGAAACTTTACTTTGATTACTTCAACAGAAACAGATACATAAGCATGCCTTAGATTCCTTATTCACTTCTTGCTACTCTTTGAATCATCACGTTTATGAAAAGAAAGAGGAAACAAAAAATTAATAAAATTGATGATTTTGTAGGGTTCAGAAATACTCCTCTAGATTAGAGCATGCCTTACCATTCTGTGGCCCAACATGTTTGTAGCTACATATGCTAAAGTTTACTCCGTAGAATGAATACAAAGAATTTAAAAATGATTAGCGCATGAGCCGAAAAAATGAATATACTGGGTGCGAGACACATACGTCGCGCGCTGTCCGTTGTGGCCTGCAAAGTGCGGGACGTATGTCCTGTCCTGCGTTGTCGTCAACGTGTTAATATCATGGCTGTGGGTACAATGGTGTAGAGGCGGAGCGGTTTTGGTGACGTTATAAACGACGCTGGTAGGAGGTGGTGGTCCAACCACACCCTCCTAACAATGACAGCCAGTGACGTAATCAAAACTGCTCCGCCTCTCAGCCATCGCACTCATTGCCTCTGAGGCCTTTCTATTCAGAACATGCTTAGCATTCTTATTTTTATTTTGCATAAGCGTTATGCTATTCATATGAAGCCACTACGCGCTTCTCCCAAAGTTTAGGAGTCGTTGCTGCGTGGAACATTTTTCTGGGGATAAGCCAGGCAGCAGGATAGCGTTGAGGCTTTGCAGCATGAGTCGAAAGTTGCCGTGCAAAGAAGCAGTTAACGCTCGCTCTCCTCTAGGCTTTCCGGTGATGGTGATATCAACGGATTGTTGAGAGTTTAAATGCACAACAAATGTTAAATATCATAGCTTAAACTTCTACTCCCACGGAACACTTCTTGCATAAAGTCACCAGCCTAAAATTTGTACTTCAATCTTTGAAAATCCTTCTGAAATCATAAGAAGTATCTTAGTGGTTCTAAGGGAGAGTGTGATTATTTTTATTCTGCTCAACGATGAATAGAATAGAAGGAGAATTGAAGACATCCTGCTGTTGTCAATCCATTCCTATGAGGGCTCGCTTCCAAATTACTATTCAGTTTCGAAGTGTCATGTGAGTGTGGTTTTCGTCACGAGTGGCTAACGAGAGCCATTCGTCGTGAACTCCAGTTTTTAGTCTTCTAAGCGAGGCTGGTAGAACAATAGAACCGAATACGTACCGCCTGGTCCACATGGTGCAGCACCGTTTTTTTAGAATGAGATCGTCAAGTTCTCATGCTCTCGCCCCACAGGAATTGAGAGAATAACTATAGAGGTGCGATTGCGCGATATGAAGAAAGCCCTTAGTTATGATTTCTTCTCGTGGAAAACTTAGGTGGGTCGCAGCCCTCACTTTTCCTGTAAATTTGTATTAGGTCGGCCAAAAAGTATCCGCCGTTTCTTGCGCCTAACTTTAAGACATCATAACTCTGCTGAAACACAACCTTTCGACTTGAAATAAAAACAGTTCGCCATATTGTTGCCAATCACAGCCTTACTAACGTTTCCTATACTGACCGAAATTCAAATTACTGTGAACAAAAATCTGTCGCTAGGCAATTTCGACATACTCCTGTTCTCAAAGCGATTTTTTCTCCAAGAACTGAGTTGAAGAATGGAAAATCGGTAGTTTATCAGGGATATACCTGGACTATATGAAGAATGGCAGAAGAACCCTGAAGTCGTTCCCAAACAAATTTTACACAACGCGTTTTTCGGTGGACCGTCCAGCGCTATCGCGATCAAAAGTCGAACCTCTTTTGTTCCTTGAAGCAGGCTATCATTTCCGCAAATCCGCATGGACCATGTTCTATTCCTTATGGCGGAACTCAGCCGTCGTCGAGTGACTCGATTCATGGGCCTTGGAGTGAGCTGCGCCATCAGGCATTGAGGAAAATCCCTATTGTATGTGCTCTGGGTTTCGGGATGCTCCAAGGAGACTCAATCTCGCACCACCCATTTCGTCACCCTTTCATTACTAGCGTGCGGCACCACTGTTTTAGGCCACACTATTACCCATCCCAGAAATGGCTCCTCCTTTTTGCAACGTGGAA
>KZ347333.1:8931-22494 GCA_002352805.1 Teladorsagia circumcincta | reverse complement strand
TTTGCTACGTTCCAGCTTTCAGTTCCAAAGAACGCACCTCGTGGGACGAGCTGACGCGCCCGCCAAATCGGTAGTGTCCCATGCGGCGAAAAAAGCCAAAACCTGCGATGTCGTCAACGTGTTAATTCAGGATTTCAGAATTGGCTAGAAGTTTGTATGGAAAGTCTATCACCCCGACTATGCAAATCACACGGGTGCGAAGCGAAAATGCCTGACGCTCGCGCTACAAGCGCCTAGAGTAGTCATGAGCGAATATCACCCAAATTCGGTATTATCTGCCTTCAAATTCTTTGCATTGGTGGCTTTACGCGAGCATTTATACGGATTCACGCAACTGGCGATGTAAGGAATCTTCCTAAGTTGCTCAAGCATTCACCTTCGCGGCTCACAGTTGATGTTGGCTAACCGACTCTGCATGTTGTACGTGTGAGTGCTAATAAGCTTTGTTAAATACACCATGTAAAGCTGAGTTCAGGTGAAACTGTGTTCCGACAGCGCACACACCCGGTAAGGAGAACTGCGGGTTCGAGTCACGCCTGGGGGCGGAATTTTTGTTCATAACCCAGCATTCTTCTGAAATAGCGCTCATTACTTATATAACCTATGCATGAGCCTGCCTGTCTCGAAAATTGGTAAAGATGGGATTACAACCTGGTGAGAAGCAAAACAACAGCGAAACAACTTTACGTGTGCTAATCCACTACAATTGAATCGAGCGAGTCGGATAAGTTGCTCAATCGCATTACGTCAACACAAGGCTTGGCAGTGATTCCGTCTTCGAAAAACAAGTCACAAATACGTCCATGTGGCTTTTACCCATCCTTTGAAGCTGGTTCTCTTTTTCTATTTTGTATAAGTTCACAGTGCTTAAGCATTCAATTTGCTCTCTGAAATCCGCACGCCCTATTTTCGCATTTTTAACCAATGCGCAACTTGAGTACCTGCTCTGTATGAGAATGCGTTTCCTTGAGATAGTTGTGAATGGACTAATATTTCTTGACGTGGAGGCTATTTCTGGTGCACCCATAGTGTAAATGAGCATAATCATGAGCAACGCTCAACTGCTATAGAAAATATTCATTAAAGCTTGACGGAAACGATAAAGAAAAACTTCAGAACCTGGTTCCCAATGGGCCACGGAGGTCCCTTGATGTGGTGCGCAAACTAGGGAGAGCCGTTCATTATTAACCCTCTTACGTGTGTCATTAAGTCGGATAAATAATTTGTTAACGTTCTCAGTGTGAGCTTATATGAAACAGTCAACAACCAAGAGAAAACGTTTATAAAGAACTAGTAAGATATTCTTTATAAGGAAGCACAAGTTTAGTTACTGCCCACATGTAAGATCGCTTTACGCCCTCCGATTGGGAACAAATACGTATATATAAATTCCACTTCTCAGATAAAGTTTCTTTTCGAAATCTCTTTCACTTTTATTCCCATATTTACAGCAAACTCCAAATTCCGAAAACAAACACCAATTTCCACTCCAAAGTGTGGCCATCACAACGAATAAAAGTATACATAAATGGGTGGTTCTGTGGAAATCTTCGTCTGAATATTGATTTGAGCGAGGAATGCTGAAGCACGTAGTTCATGGAAAAAGATCAAACAATATGACCACGTGTTGAAACCACATGGACTCATGAGGTGCTTTACGAATCAGTCCTCCACCTCGTAAGCTTATGAGTGAAAGAATGAACACATATACTGAAAGCTTGCATCTCCTGTGCAGGATCGCTCACATACAGTAAAGTTTGGGAGATTTCCTTTCACTATGGACTTTTTTGGTCCATACGAAATGGCGTGAGAATTCAGCAACTTATAGTGTTCTGCTATTATTCCATTTTCTCTGACTTATTGGTAATCAAACTATTCTATGGTTGGCCAGTGCGCAGAAGAACACGTGCGGTGACAGTTACAGTCTCAACTGATCCGATAAAAAGCGTGAGGGGGTAGTGGAACTATGGGAGTTGGAATGTAGGAATGTGGAGCAGTTAACTTTTTTATTCAAATAATCATGGGAAAAAGGGTTAAAGTATTAGGTCCTTCGAGCAAGAATTACTTGAGAAACTAATGAAATTCCTTTAGGATATGTGCCTTTGTGGATTGCTTTCGCTCTCATTATCAGTTCACTTGATCTGCTGTGTTGAGGTTGGTTTTGATTCCTGATCTTGATTGTTTGTAATCCATTAATATGAGATCAAAATGTTGTTCTTACGCAAAAGCAAATCAGAAATCTTTGAGTATTGCGACTGCTATCGGGCGCTCTAACCATTTGGGGGGGGTGGGGGCCAAGGTCCAATTGTGTCAGTGTGATCAAGTTTTCAACCACTCAGAGGCAGCTCTTTTTGAGTGAACTTTCTTGAAATGCTTTTGTTCAAACCGCCGACCTTTCATCATAGAGTCGCTTGCCGTCGCGCAGCTCATAGTAGAGTTCAAAGATGTGTTAAAGAACTGCAAGTCTGTACTTTTTTCTTTGCGGTGCATATCTCACAAGTGGTGATCAATTTCAGGAGCGCTTTCCAGACTTTTATCTTTTCCCAGATCAAATTGATCAGTGCAACCTTTATCTGCCATCGCAACACTATATTAACAAGACTATCGCGAGATAAATGTCATTGTGATAGGTCATTGCATGCTTGAATTACTCTATTATCCCAAATAGAGCGAGTGCGAGCACATTTTCAGAAAAGCGAGTCGAGGGCCTGAAATCATCTAACGCTTACATCATTCCTTAGAAGTTCTTTATAAACGTACAATTCGCTGAGTGGTTGCCCATTATTGTAGGTATTTTTCTCAATGGTGCTGCTCATCCAAGCTCCAGATTTGCTAACAATGGACGGCACATATTTCTATTTCTTGGGCTTGTTCGATGGCGGCGGAGGGACACTGTTCGCTCTTCACGTTATAAGTAAGTCATTTGCCTGACGGTATCAGCTTTTCTATCACATACAGAAATGAACGCATGACAAGGAAGCAGATACCATCATGCGTAGTCTTAAAGGCACAGGTCGGGACCAAACTGGAGTTTTCAGATTTCCCCTGAAGAGCCTATCATCGCTACAATACATTGATCCTGCAGATTTTGATGGTTTTTACCGCTTCTCATTATTCCAAATTGGAGAAGGTTACGGGCTTTTGGTGGTTGGAGACTCGTATTTCAGTTAAACGGCCTAAAATTCATCAAAGGAAAAAAAGGAACAACTGGGCTATTTTTTGAAAATCAATCTTTTATAAATGTTCCATGATGCCCCATTATTCCATTATTCCATTTGTTCAAAAGCCCCAATCTCCTACTTTCAAAGTGGCTTTGGAAATCTGTAAAAAGTTGATTATGAAAAAAGTCATGAACGTTAAAATAACGGAAGCTCGCGCGTTATTCAAATGTTGGACCACAAACAAGAACGGGGCTATTTTCGAAAAAGCGGTCTTTGAAAAAAGGTGCGATGCTTTTTTAGAAGCACTAATCTTCTTGTTCTAATTAGCTTTGAAAAATTGTAAGAGGTTGGTCATGGAGAAAGTTACCAATGTTTCAATGTTGAAAAGCAGTTTCGCATTCATATTTGACACATTGTCACATGGGAGACTTTTTCAAAACATCTAAATTTGTGAGATTTTGAGAAATTCTTAGGTGGGAGTGACGCAGTGTAGTCAGCAAGGGAGAGTTATTCATTTACAATCACAGGCTATCAACTAGTTTATGAAACAGCAAACGCTTCCCTAATCCCTTCCTGTAGGTCACTGATTTCAGATTCGCCTCATTCTTACAAATCTGGTAACTTCACCTTGATTTTTTTAG
Source organism: Teladorsagia circumcincta (assembly GCA_002352805.1). Taxonomy (NCBI): domain Eukaryota; kingdom Metazoa; phylum Nematoda; class Chromadorea; order Rhabditida; family Trichostrongylidae; genus Teladorsagia; species Teladorsagia circumcincta. The sequence goes on along the minus strand of KZ347333.1, from coordinate 18,692 downwards.
TAGTCGCAAAAAAATACTGCATCTAGAAACCTCAATCAACTATCTTCAACTCTACATGCACTTTCAGCAAGGCAGACACCAATCGAATCGGGGGATCGGAGCTATTCAGTATTTATTGGAGCACTCAATGAGAATTTACTCGAAAAGATTTTTTCAGTGTGTGCGTCTTGTGTGCTTACCGCTCTTCTACTTTATATTGGAACCAAAACTGGATCACCTCTATTATTACTACCACATTTGGTTTGGCAATACTCGTTCATCGCAATTTCACTTGGCATATCTACCGGTGAGTAGATCATCTGACAAAGATTGGCATGTCAATCTTTGAAGTTTTTTATCCTCTCGAAACAGCAAGCTTTCTGGCAATTACCACCGTGATATCAGCGGACAGTTGAGGTGCCTAGTCACATATACGTTCATGATTGAAGGGGGATAGAGAAAATATACCTAGCCCAAAGGCAGGCGGACCCCTGACGCTAGTAGTACGAGACGATGCGCGTTTTGCAGCGAAGAGTATGCTCTCAACGGTCCAGCAGGGCCACACCTGCGCCGCGCGCTTCTGCAAGTCCAACTATAGGTAACTCCTCGTCGTCCATCAATACCGAAATCAACGGGCAAAGAAAGGGTCCCATTTCCCGAGTTCTGGGTCGTTTCACCCGGGTTCTTTCTCATCCCTGCACCACTGACCACCTTTACATTGATTTCTAATAGGATGCTCTTGCATCATAAACTCCGAATTTGAGTGCGTTTGATGGTATAACCATTTGCATCCTAAATTTCAAATTGTAAGTGTTCCAAAAGAAACATTATTAGTTTTCGAGATTTTAGTCATGAAAACAACAACAGGAGGATGAAAGGGGCCGGCTAAATGTGACTCCCTTGATCACTGATTATTTTAATAAATAAAAGTGATTGTGACGGGAGAAAGGTGATGGAGTAGAATGAGGCAGCCAGAGCTGCGTGGTAAATGATGATTCAAAAGTTTTCGCACAATTTCTTGTTTCCGACCTCAATGATTTATGGGTTGAGGTGAGAAGCAGGGTAGGATTGTGGAACAGGAGGCATGTGCTAGTCAAATATTTGGATGTTTTGATAGGCGGCTGCATTTAGCTGCTATTTTTTGGTATTTCACGTATTATTTCTTTGATTCTTTTTCTTCAAAATGCCATATTTTAGCTTTAATGATACTGGGATTCAGTGGAAAGATGCTCGTGCCTTCCAGTGTGGTGCTCACTGCCATGTTGTCAATACCAGGTACATTCTTTGAGGAGTCCTATGATAGAGGAGATCCCCTTGTTATCATGCTCATGCAGACTAGATTATTTTCAGCTGTTTGTGAAATATGGTGGAGCTACTTAACATTGTGCTACTACAGGCAGCTCAAAACAAGAGACACCTGCAAGCTGAGAAGCGACATGGAATCGAGCATCCTTCCTACAGACTTGACATCTACTCAATGCTGAGCATAATATGCGTACATACTGCTCGAATTCTGAACTTCATGATTATATTTGCGGCCTTGGTTGAGGCGACTTGTGATGGAGCTGATGCAAAATTTGAAATGATGGCCTTAATCACGCACTCTTACCTTCAAAGATACTGTGGTGCTGGGACTGTAGCATGGAACTATGGTAAGAAACCAACGATTCGTGAATCGGGATCCGCTAGAGCAAAAAAAAACGTTTCCATTATCTACGACGTTTGTTCAACGTCATGGCGTGCGGAGTAATGAGGGCACCACCGACGGAACCTCCTTTCTCCGAGGCATTGCGTGGACCTTACCAAAATTCGACTGCTTCTGTTACGATTGAATCAAGAGGCAGGGGCTCTCGTTGGGGCAAATGCACCTACTGTGAGAGATAATGTCTTCAGATAGTGGAACGTTTCGCAGACGAAGACATGTACCTCTACTTCTACCGGCCTTCGTGCTATGTGCCTTCAGACTACTTATGTTACACATACGTCACGTGTTTCCGAGTAGGACTCCCCCACTGAGGAGGTCTTCCTTTCCCCCGCTCATCTAACAATTTCGTTAAAGTATATAGATGTGAGACATTTTACATCGATTTTCTTTAATTCTATTGTATATTCTATTGTACAGATTCCATATGTCCTCGATTGTACTTCACAGAGCATGAAGGAAGCTCAATTAACGGGTGGCTTTTCGTTTTTTTACTTGACACCTGATGCTATAATAAAAATTTATGAGTCATGCCAGCATATTTTTTATTCAACCCTATTCGCAACTCGTCACGAAAATTACGCCACAAAATTTTTTGTACCACTCCAGGACAGGTTTTTCGCGTCGACTATTGGAAATTTTTCAGCGTTAGTCCAGCAGCGAGTCCGTTTGGAAGTAGTTCTAGGAAGCAATCGCATTTACTTTCTAGAACTACTTCCAAACGGACTCGCAGATAGACGAACAATTCGAAGGAGCGATTGCAAATCACAATATCGAGAGAGCACCATTATTCAGATCCCAGTGCATCACAGCTCCATCGCCACACCGAATGACAGGCTGGTTTGCGAACGTAGAAGCCGTACCTCACAAACATGAGTTTCAGTGGTGATTCATAAAACATGGATGACATAGATGGAACAAAATCATTTCAGCAAGGATCAAGGCACAGAAGTGCAAGGAACTGGTCACGAACTGACGTAGAGGATTGGGTAGAGTCCGACCCAATGAGACGATAGGTGACGCCTCATGCTCATCAGCGATGTGATAAGGCGCCGAACTACACTTATAAAAAGTAGTTGCATCAGACGCCTGCATCAGACGTGGTGGGTTGCAGCGACAGCGTGTTAAGTACGATATAGTTGTCATTATCGCCCGATTTTCGTACTGGGGGGGGGGGGAACCTCATTCCAAGTAGCTATGTATTCTTGTATTACATTCCAGTTTTGCTCGCCCGCTATCGCGCGCATAACACGGTAGGCTTTGGCGAGACTGGAGGACCCGTGGAACATCAGCATGAGGTACTCCTCAAACCACCTCACTACTGAGCTTTGTGGGATGGCCCAACAACGTTACGCAGGCTCCCTAATTTCACTGTGGTTCCTAGTGAACAAGCGTGATAGCGTCGGAGCTGAACTGGCATGTATTTATATTTCGCAGTTCTGTAAACAACCAGCATTTTTCTTGAACTCAGATAATTTGGCAGTGAATGGGATTTCCTCGCTGTCAGCCCTAAAATAAAAACGAGAAATGGTCATTCATCCTGAGTGAGCGTCTTACGCGTGTCTTTGATTCACCTTCACCATTATCTAGAAATCCTGAAGGGCGCTGGGTTTATCGTTACACTTTGCACGTTACACTCCACACAGAATTTGTTGGAAGCAACGCTGTGGTGTCAACGCGGGCTGCGTAGCGGAACTGGCGACTTTTGCGTTCCCAAGTGCCAAATCGGCTTCTATCAGTGGTTGTAACCCTCTTCTCACAATCAATAATGGCTCCCTCCCACCCAAGGTGAAAATCGTGTCGTGGAAATGGTCACGTCTCGACGACCCCCCCCCCCTTTCACGGAGGTTTCGGTACGACCCCTTTCACGCTCCACACATCCTTATAGCAAAAAAACGTTAGCTTGATATAAGGCAGCGCCGCTGAGACGCGAATGCTACCCTCAAATTCCAAACCACATCCTGCACAGACTGGCTTCTCCTTTTATCATTTCAGGACAGATCAGTCTATGCCACAATGGCCAGGAAGTGAAAAGAGGAAAGAGGTAGTAAATACAGGCTGTTGAGCAGTCTTGCACTCCGGTGTAGCGGCAGAGCCAACCGCGGTCGCGTCGCGCGTGCCTTTCGATTGGAGCGCACAAGTTGAAAAAGTCGCCGAATCTATCTCCTATTTGACAGCCTATAACTTTCTTCATTCAGAGCCATTTCAGAAAAGGAAGGTGGACTCTGAAAACACGAGAGCACTTGTTTCTAAAGAGCGCTGATCCTTTTTCCGAACACGTTTATCCACGCGAGTTAGCCACGTCGAGTATCTGTCGAAGCCGTTGAAATTTCCATGCTAGTTTTCTTGCTTTAAAAAGCAATAACTTTCTTCAGTGACAACATACTGAAAATCTAAGAGAACCATTGTAAAGAGGAGGATTTTCTCTCTCTGAAAGGCACTGCAGCTGTATCGAAAGTTATTTGATTCGCGAGAAATCTGCGTCCGCCTTCGTCCTTCGCGGATGCAAGGAACTTTTTTCAGAACCCTCAAATTGCTTCTAGGTTGCACCACCTTGATGGTTTAGATAAGAAATGGTACACTTGGTGCAGATCCGTTCCGTTCTGGTATGCGCCATGCATTATCCCAGGCGGAGTCAGTTGGAAGATGCTATGTCTAAACGACAGCTAACTTGTGCAAACCAAAAGAAGTTTCTGGTCTTAATTAATTCGCAATCAAAACGCCGTATTTTTTGGATACGGTAGGCGCAAAATGTATGTGCATGGGACTGCTGCCCGCTGCTATGGTGTTATAAGAATCGGGGAAATTCGAGAGTCAGGAGGAGTGTGGTCAATTCGGGGGGGGGGTGGGACGAGGGCAGCCACTTGACATGCGTGAAAAGCTGGAATGTGTGAGGCAGTAGGGGTGAGATGGGTTCGAAAATTTCTCCACTGAAACTTCTCCCATGAAGTTTATTGAGGGTTCCGAGAAGGAACGTGACAATCGTTTTTAGCGTTGGCGCTATTAGCGCCTCTAGATGTGAGTCCGTGTTTTTGCTCCTTTCAGAGGTAGACACTAGAAAAAAAGCAGCTACGAAGATTTTAGACACATCTAAAAAGAGCAAGTACGAACTAGCGCTGTGGTTAATCCTACGACCTTTTGCCTATAAGGCCACTGCCCCTACGCTCTATTGCTTCACATCCTTTTTCAGGAAGTCCCACAGAAAAGGGATGTGATTTCAACTCATTGTATCAAGTCACTCATGTAGGTGTACACCACATTTTAAATGACCGAAGTGACCTGTTGACCTTTCCTTGTAAGACATGTTCGCTTCTATGAGGTTCGGCCTCGACTAGATTGCTGAATTTGCGCCGTAGGTCAAACGTCGATCTTTATATTACCACTCGAGGCATGTGGCTCTAACTATAAGCTACGTGATGAGCAAGGAAGTGTTTTCAATTTATTTGGAAAACGAGCGACTCACAGTTACTAATGAGAATGCGTTCTTGAGTGTCGGTCAGTCAGTGGTATATGTTATGCAACCTTTTTGATAGCCATAACGATGGGAATGCTCTTTGGTAATGAAAAGCAGATTGAAAAGTATCGCTAAAACTTGGCGCGTAGAAGTTCACCGTATTATTGATAGATCGGAGCTATTGCTCGTTGATGATAGATTGTGGTCCACTGCATTCTCGTGTGTGGGGTCACGAATGCAGTGGACCACAATCTGCAGTTGGTTGTTGACAATTGTACGGTGATGACATGCTCGAGCCGCTGCCCTCGTGGGGGGGGGGTCATGGTGAAGGTGATGTTCACTAGTTTCTCATGGTGACTGCAAAATTCCGTGCTTATATTCTGTTGTCAAAAAACAACAGTCTACAAAAAACCGAAATAATTCTCACCATCAGCAATTTAGTTAGCGTAGTGTATCTTCAGTGCTTCTAGCAAAAGAGTACAAAATGGCTTCGTGCAACGTTCTGCACCTTAAAATGCCCTCTGAGTAAGGCCGTATTTTGACCTGCTTTATTCAAGGAACTCCTACAAGGGAATTCCGTTTGAGGTGTTCCAGCTGGCATCTGTGCAGTGTTCAGGAAGCAGGTCGCTTAGCATGCCAAATAGTCCCGTGGTCTTAGGGCTTTGCAGGCAGCGACTATTCTTTGGTGTGTTGGCAGCAACACTAAACTGTACTCTCTCGACAGTTATGAACGAGTCTCGAAATCATCTCCACAATCTCGCTTATGGAGCAGAATGCTGAAGTATAGGTTGTGCCGCCCTTATGAGGTGAACCTGCTGCCTGACTCTCCCCTTCTTAATTCTCACTATAGGATGGCGAAAATAGAGACGCGTAAGGATGCAAGAGCTTCACTTGAACCAAACGCGTTGGACCACTGGATTCAACTAATGAGAAATGTGCGTGCACGAAGAAAGCAGGCTTTGTGCTTTTTAGTGTTTCTGGTGGAGTTGCAAAATGACAGAAAGAAAGAGCAGAAAGCTGTTGGATAGCTGCACCGTGGTGATGGCCATTGTCGACCCTAACCACCTTAGAATTTGGACGACGCTATTTACAGTTTTCGACATGTTTTTGATTATTACCTGCTGTTTCTAGCCGGAAAAGTCACGACAATGCTGGGTTGTGGGCAGAACTTGTGCACCAGTGGGACTCGAATCTGCACACAGGTGCTCCTCAGGGAATCGTTGAAACTCTCAGGACCTGTAGCTTTTCGCGATGGTATTTCTTTATTTAATTGATCCAGCATAATACATACCATCGTATGGATGCCTCATTTCCAGAACTTTACTGAATTCCGATCGAAGGAAGATTGGATGCCGATTTTGACACCATGTTGATAGGATTATGCTAATTTCTCTAGAATATGTTTTTGAGACAAAAACAGGTGGGCATACGGGCCCATGAGGTCAGGGCTATGAGATGGACATGGAAGAACTCTCCGCCCAAGAGCCCCAGAATTTTCCTGGATTTTCTGAGCAATGGGTGAGTGTCATGAAAAAGTTGTTGAAAAGGTGCTTTTCGTTCACATTGAAAGCGTTGCGGACGAGCTGTTTCAGAAGTGTAGTGTTTCCAAAGGTAAGGCACCTATAAGGTAGTGAATTCGTACTCTAGTAATATTAGGTTGTCCCAAAAGTTCGTGCACATTTTGAACACCTTTTTGAGCCTGCTCTATTTCAAACACATTTATTACCTATCATCATTGTATACACTACCACTATCAGTGACTTGTTACCAACATCCAACAGAGGACTGGCCGCTCAACTCCTAAAACGCTGGCACTTACGAGCTTAAAAAGGCAGGGAGGTCGATTTCGAGGTGCTCGTGGGAATTGTATTTTTAGTCCGCAAGAAGGCGGGTGAGCAAATAGGGCAGATGTCTTCCGTAAGAGGCATACCACTGCTGCACGATGGATGTGGTGGGACTTTTCAGCTGAGCTTCGAGATTTGAAATCGCTTCATTTTCGAAACGTGTGGTCTTGGGTGTCGTGTAGCGGACACACTTTTTCAAGTTTCAAGGACAGCTGTTGGAGTTTTGCCATGAGTCTCTGCCGCTGATCTCCATCACTTGACTGAATTCAAAGCTGTAATGAGGGAGATGTCTCTAGTGGATTACTCGAGAACGCCCCAAAACGGTGAGCACGACCTTGTGGTGAATTTCTTCACTTGTCACCCTCTGCCGTTCGATTCAGCCCCTGGAGATTTGAGGTGTGATTGTCACGTAACCTGTGCTTCTCAACTGTTGAAGTGGCTGTGCTAAACCAGTGCGTACGGGTGTAGTGGAAAACAATTTATAGACGGCACTCGTATCGCACTACTGTCATCGGTGGCCAATTCATTGGGGAATTTTAGCAAAACTTCGACCCTTTCACGAGGAGCAAGAACCTCCATGAACTGTGCATCTGAAACAGAAGGGTGTAGCGGCCACCCCATGTGGATTAGCTCTCACGAGAAGGTGCAGACTTTCAATATCCGACACCAATGGCCTCCCTGAGAAGAGTTTTTCTAGCGGCTGTAATCTCATGAGCAAAGGAGATCCGTCCATTCTGATACCTCAAGGCTGGCAAGCACAAGAAGATGTATCGCATTGCAGATGTAGCCTCCGGCCTCAATCGCTTTGTGGCTTAGTCAAGCTGCTTGAGTCAGAACGTCAGAAACATGGCTATTCTCTTTTCTCACTTCAAAATTGAAGAAGGCGACTAGGGAGGAAATGATTTGGTTATAAATTACTGCCAGTTGTGCCCTCTCTAAAAGCTACGTGGACATAATTAGAATTTGCTGGAGGAGCTTGTGGCATGAGACCAAAAATAGGCACGAACTTTAGGACAACCTAATGGATTGACACAAAGCATCACATCTCTACTATGCGAGAGTGACTTCACAGCATGGCGTGCTTTTGACTTTCGATGGAACAGAATATCATACGCATACCCTGAGCTACATCGAAACTCTAAAGGAGAGAGTGTGGAAACCGTTGGCAGGAAAAAGAGCCACTGTTATAGGCACGGAACCCGACATGTTTTAAGAAAAATGGAAGAGGTTGCATCTGTGGCCAATAAATTCATTAAGCGATTTAATACTCAGGCCCTGTTGAGGTTTCAGCGAGTTTAGAAGGTTAACGACAAAGCACTAAATAACCTTGATGTTGCTCATCATGCGGTCCAATAATTGGTTGAGTTATAAGTTTTAGTTCGTTTTTACAAAAATTTGAAATTTGCTTGGAATTTGGTCATACTCGGGGATTTCCAGTGGAATAGTTTTCGTTCTCCATTCTTCCTCCTATCCGACAATAATGAGTGATTTTGTGAAAAAGGCTTTCCTCAAAAAATATCAAAATTCGAGCCAAATTGATTCAGCAGAAAAGAAGTTACGGTCGACCGAATACTTCTGTTCGCTACTGTATGTGCGTGGCGGAACGTGTGTGTCAGCAATCAGCGAGGGCAAAGGCATCTCTCGCTAATGAGGCTCTTCATGTCTGCATGTTCTTCTTCAGAAAAAAAAGCTAGTCAGAATGAATGTCGAACTAAGCAAATAATTGTCATTAGGTTTTCAGTTCCTCCTGTGTCAGTTTGACGGAAATTCTTTAGAGGTTGTATTCCACCTCTCCTGTAGACATCGCGCTTCTTTGACTAGACGAGGTCCCTCATGATTATATTGGCGGATAGTTCTAGGAAATGATTATTCTGCAGTAGAAATGCCCTTATCATATGAAGAATTATCGAATTCTCTCTCATCGATTGTTCTTATATGGAATGGTTGTGGGCTTGTTGTTTATGCTTCCTTTTGTACTTGGTTGTGCTTTTTTTATCTTTGTGTTTTTGTTTTTGTGTTATATAAATTTGTTCAGCTGCTCAATATACCAAATCAAAACATAACTGTCAGATAGCTCGAAAGAGGCTCTATGATAGGCCGTGTGTGCGTGCGAGTATTGCGTGCGGTAAGGCAGGTATCGGGTTATCAGATTGAGTGCCAAGCTTGAAACTGCAAGCGGATCGGAATTGGCATGGTGTCCCATTCTGCTCAGAAACTGAATACGAAGCGCGCTATGGAAAGGCGGTCTAGAGAAAAGCCAAAAGCACCACGGACAGTACAGTGGAATTTCCCTCATGAGGTCAGCCGTGGAATAATCGAGAGTCGTTACGATGAAGAAGGAAATTGTGCCTGGTGGGATGGTACCGCTCACGCCAGCGGTTGAAGCGAGGTATTACGATAAGATTGGTAATGCATGCAAGCAAAAGAATGGATTCCGTTCGCTGGTTTTATTCTGACATTTTTATGTTTTCAAGCTATCTGCCTAGGCTATTGGATCCGAAAAGCAATAAGTTTATCAGCGATATTCAAAGTATTGATCGAGTGATGGTTATTGAAGAGAAAGCATGAGAAAAAGCGCGGAAATGAAAGAAAGCGGTCCGTTATGCGTTAATACAGTCCATATCCCGAAGCTAGGGTAGGCGTGTAAGCGGAAGTGACGTGGCTGATGCCGCACTTGATAGAAGCTGCGTAAATAAGCTGCTTCCAACACACATTTCTGGATATCAGCGAAGAAGAATGCTGGCAACAACTTATCCATGCAACTTCTATCAAGTGCGGCAGC
>KZ347329.1:5991-18779 GCA_002352805.1 Teladorsagia circumcincta | reverse complement strand
AGCTTTAAATTACTTTTTCTCATAAAATAAAACAAAACCAAGTTGGCCACCTGTAGGTTAGTAGGAGTCCTCAAACTCAGTTTCGCGAAAAGCTAATGAATCGGCCCTTCTCATGCTGGCTGATTCGTCCAGAGATTTTGACCTGGATGTTTGAGACTAAAAAAAAGATAAATTAAAGCTCATGCCGAAGGCTGGTCTACGGTCGTGTGTGGGCGGGGATTCTTCTACAAAAGCTCATGGAAGCTGGAGATTGTCTTCCTGTTAACGCGAAACTAGGCCTGCTTCAAAATTTGTGGCAAGTCTCTGAATTCTTTAGGTTCTATCGCATACGGCATATCTAAAGGGTAACCCTTCACAGCACAGTTCCACAAGTCCATTACCATAGAATAAGGCTTCAGTAGAGTGATGAAGGAGAATCGAGTAAATTTATACGATACATACCCAGGAAATGTCCCCTGAGCACAAGAAGCCTTCTGTTCGAGATGCTTGTGCTCCTGACTGAAGTGTTCTCACTTGGATCGTCAGCCAAAGAGCAAAATAGGGGTTGGATTGGGCTGCATATTAGTTGTAGTTCTGTTAGTTTTCTTGTGCCTTACGAGGTTGTTTGGTGGAACATTTATTTCAAAGGCCTAACGTTTCGACTGAATCGTCGTCTTCAGAGGCCGACGGTTTCCAAAAAGTTAAGGAGACCGGGAAAAAGGGGGATAGAGGTGGGTGGAGGAGAGGAGGTCAGCTGTCACCGGGAGGCAAGGCATGACCGAAGTGGGCGGAGTTTGCGACGAAAATTAATAACTCGGTACCAAGGAGTCAAAGAGACCGGGAAAAATGGGGATAGAGGTGGGTGGAGGAGTGGAGATCAGCTGTCATCGGGAGGCAGAGCATGACCAAAGTGGGCGGAGTTTGCGACGAAAATTCATAACTCGCTCTCAAGAGGTCCCGGTACCGGGGAAAAGTGGATAGAGTCCAACAACAGGAAGGTGGTCGAGTGCTATAGGTGGGTGGAGCGTGACCAAGTGGGCGGAGTTATCCACGAAACACTGTAGCTCGGTTCCAAGAAATCCTGGAGACCGGGGAAAAGAGTATAGAGATCGAAAACGGAAGTGAAGTCATCAGGCATCAGCGGGTGGTGAGTTCGCTGAAGTGGGCGGAGTTTGCGCCGAAGTATTATGGGTAGCTCAAAGAGGGCCCAGACCCAGAAAAGTGGGTAAAGGGGCGAAGGAAGGAGGTCAATTGCTATTTGTAGGCGCCACGATGGTGGACGGAGCTCTCCATGATGCACCAGAAAAATATCGGCGACACTGTTCCATATTATTGCAGTTCCGTAGGATGCACGCAAGTGCGTGCGCCGCTAAGCTGGTACAAACAAATGTACAGGCACCAATACGAACAAGAAAATATAGTAATTCAAAGGATTACGTGAGTAAAAGCCACCAAGATACAGGCAGCATTCCTTCGAACGCGGTACAGTTCACAGGCAATCGCGCAGGGACTACGCAGTCGCGCAAGGACACGCAGCCACGAGATTCGTGCAGCGGCCAGAACTAGCGGCCAGGGGCCAGCTTTGTAAGACTTTAGTGCCGTTGTCGCGCACTTTTGAGACGCGACAACGGCACATCTGTGCTACACGTGGGCTACCCTATCTAGCCCTAGGAATGATTCCTCAAAGTGGCTTCCCGCGGGGGTGTTGCTTTAAGTACAACTATGTAGATGAAGCTGAAAAGTTAGGCTGGTAATTTGATCGCTTGTCCTGGTTGTTTAGGTTTTTTGTCCTACTCATAACTTATCATCTGCTGGATAACAAGTACGTCATTCTGGCAATTGCTCACCGGCTGTGTTTCATAGCCCATTGGAATTTGCTTTCAGCTCATGAAGGTTGCTGAGTGCTCGCTTTGACGCAGTTATAGAAAAAAGAGCATAAATTATTCGAGAGCTGAGGCAGTAAGCATGATCCAAGGGTAAAGCGGAAGGGAGGGGGTGAGAATGTGTCGAGCGCTGGAATCGCCAGTGCGACTCTTCTCATAATTCGATAGCTCTCAGTTTTAAACTGTGAACACAGAAGGAGTTTATCCGGGTTAGGTTCTGCTGCCTACTCCTTCCCTTACATGGTAAGATATACATTTCTGCTGAAGTAGAGCAAGTTTTGATGGCTCTATGAAAGTAACATACTAAGATGCAGTAGTGACGTCGTTGGTATGGTCCACGGATCGAATCCCGACGGATTCTTGCTCACAATTAGTAAGCCCGCAGTCCGGGGTTGATCTTCCGTTGTGCAAAGTGAAGAATTTCCACCCCATTCTTCATTATCACCTTGGCTGTTTCTGTAGCATTTGATACTGGGACTACGCGACACATTTTAGCTCCGTCCCCAACGCTCCTCGAAAGCTGCTTGCGACTGGGTTCATTTATATGGCTATTTTCTAAGGTTTTTTCTTTGTTTTCAATTTTTTCAAGAATTTTCTTTCTGAGCCTTCCCTAAGTAATTTGACTTATTTTTTCTATTCATGTCTCAGCATGGAAATTTCGCCGAATATGCCAGAAAAACGTCAGAAACGACTGGTTATCATACTCCACTACAACAGGACTCCTCTTGACTCCCTAAATACGACCCCTTCCTTTTACCACAATGAAAACCGACAAAACGCACAAATACCACCCCTCGAAGTTCCCAATGGCAACCCTAGTGGTAGGTTTTACCAACGACGAGCGGTATACCCTGTTCGTTTCTCTGGGGACCATTTAGTAGCGCTAGAAACATTCTAGAGGATAAAAAAAGAGAAAAAGGGGCGGCTCCTCGTTCCCGCCATCATTGTCGCAGCCCTGACGGAAATCGAAGAGGTAAGCAAACCAGCCCCGTTTGGAGTTTCTGCTAGGGACGTATGCTGAATGTTGGGGAGGGGATGGGGTCCCCGACAGTGGACGGACTACTTCAACTCGGTCCTTTACACCGCCTCAACTTGATGCTTACCTTAGGACTAAGCCTTCGAAAGGGGACGGACCTGCGGGATCCGTCCTCCCTCCGAGCTTAGTCCTGAGGTAGGCTAACCTGCCCTTTCGGGAGCTTGGACGTAGATGCTCCACTTGCGTCGTCACCCTCCTACCGTATCGACCGAGTTGAAGTAGTCCGTCCACCGTCGGGGACCCCATCCCCTCCCCAAAATCCAGCATACGGCTCCAGCAGAAACGCGGGCTGGTTTGCTCACCTCGAAATCGCAGGAGTGGGGTATCTCAGCAATTCAGCGACGAATGACTTCATCGTTGTTTTTATCCTTTGCAGCAATTGAATTTCAACTGATTTCAAGAGAAATATCAGCGACATATTGATTTCAGCCACATTCTTGTTGGGAGTGATGATCATCGTTATCTATCTGCTCGTCGCCATACTCGAAGTGTTCTTCCTGATCATTGTGTGGAAACTCTACAAGTCTGTAACGATTTCCATTTAACTTTAAGAGTAGCTTTCTCCACGTGTTCTTCGTTTTTGTTACTTCAAACAATGCTCGGCGTTCAGATATTTCAGGCATCTCAGAGATTACAGTAGCATCGGCCCCTATTCCGATGACAAAAATGTGCAATGGCAGAGCGTTGGTGCGCCGCCTAAGGTACGTGCGATTAATCTTATACTATTTATTTACTATTCAATTTGCTTACCTTTCATACTGGCTGAACTGTAACAGCATATTCAAGTTGAAGACCGTGCTAATTGTTAATTTTCCTGAGCACTCTTGATTTCCTATTATATTTGGTTTGTAATCGCGTTGAAGGGCAAAGGTACGATAAGTTGCCTGTTTAAAAGGAAAGTTGGGCTATTGCAAAGAGGGACGGACCCCAATGGGCGCTCCTGTAAAAGCCTAACAGTCCCTTACCCGTTGTGACCGCCGCCTCTGTGGCAAGCTCCGCCCCCAAGTTAACAAAGGTACAGAAGCGTGCTGGATATGGATGGTGTTGCTATCGTCGTTCGCTTTTCATTTCCACTTCGAGTGATCGATCTTTTTGTTTCTCCGTGTAATACGTTACCAATCAAAGCATTATGCCTGTTAATATAATGCCGGGCACTACGGCTAATTCGTCCAAATAAGGTTGCGGCTTGCTTGTCCAACCAAATTCAAAATAGAGGGTCCATTTCGTGAGTTTGAGGGTCCCCAAAGAGGCCCATCGCGCGACAAAGGACGAGTCGGAGCGCACACTGTACCGGTTAGGCGTCAGGCTGAATAGTGTGTGTGCCATACTACGTCTCATATCACACAGCACGCGCTGCAACTCGTCCTTTGCCGCATCAGCGTCTCTTCCTTTGCCGCGCAAGGAGCCTCTTGGGGGACACCCAGTGAGTTTGGGCCCACATTTTCTCTTCCCAACGCACCGCTTATTATCTAATTCATTTCCAACGGCAACCAATTTGTCAGTCCTCTGCCTTTGAATCCCGGGCAGATGTCTGACTGATTAATCGTAACTCAAGCATTTGAAGACTTTCTGAACCTTTCCATTAGTCCTCCCATATTTGCAATGTTATTTCGTGCTGAGGTGTTTTATCGTCAATCTGCCGTTCAGGATAATGCCCACGGATCACCGACAATGGGAGACGTCTATCCCTATGGTCAGGAAGGAGGACAAGGGCAGATGTTGTAGAAAGAAGGCACCTGCCAAGCTGAAAACAGAAGTGCCATAACTGCCACATTTTCCGGACGAATAGTCCGATTTTGTATTTTGTGATCTTTTATTTTACAATGTTCTGCGCTGTTTCAGCAGAAGATCCTCGGTGATCTACTGCCCATGTATTTGTGCTACTTTGTACCTATTCGCGTGGTTTCTTTCACACTTCCAATTGCCTCATCCGTCAAATGTGAGAAAAATGAATATCGATGGTCCGTTAGTTGTCTCGTGCTTTGTGGGGTTGTTAGGTGGGAAATTAATTTAAATAGCCTATACTTCCGCTGAATCGCACTTTTCAGTATGGACTTTAAAGTGCTCAAATCACGTCTTCTCCTACTAAGAGCGTCACAAAGACAAGGGTTGGGTTTAGCCTCCCTAGAGAAGTGCTTTCCGTGCTAGTCTCCCACTGCAGAGGTCGCGCCACTTTCACTTCTCCAACCACGTCACTATGCGCTTACGACTTCGATCTTCCTACACCCAACGATCCCTGGCCCACCCCCCCCCCCCATTCAATGTCTTCTCTGTGTCTTAATGTTGGCATGCGATGTTTTCTCGACTTGGATTTCTTCGCGCTCTCCGCGAAAAACATTATTACTTATTTCACTGTCAGCTCTTAGACTTCTCTACAGCGTGAAGCAAATAGTTCGTATTTTCTGTGCGTTGACGATTTCTTTTCTTTTTTTCAATTTTCATGAAGGTCCCACTACCACCTCTTCTACCATATTCGAGTAGAAATACCACATCTGATGCTGCTCTTTGCCTTCAACTCTAGTTGTTCGAACATTGTGTTTTAAACCCTCCGCGACGCTCGCTTGGTGGAGTAGCGCGTAATTCCAGCATGGCAAGGTCTGCGTGCATGACGTTTCAATCAAAACTTCAAAATCAGAGCTAAATACAAATTCAAGGCCAAAGAAGTGTGAAAGAGGCCTCGCTCCTATTTGTATAGTAATCGCATACGATGGAGTCGATTCGCGGACATTTGAAAGTTGAGTGGAATGGAATACTCGCTTGCATACCCACGAAATATTTGCAACTTTTTTGCCATGTGAATATTGAGATTCATTAATTCCCGCTCATGAATCCGTTCCTATTCGAGGTGTAGTGTAAAACGTTTCTGAAACGAGTTGGAGTGGAAAGAGAGGTGCGTCACAGACTGGAGTTCCTAAAAGATCTAGAATATTCAACTGGTTTAGATTAGATTTATTACACGATTAGCTCGTGTGGACTTACAAACGGGAACAACAATTAAAAAAGAAAAAAATATATGGAATTCATCCGATGAACAACAGATAAATGACATTAAGGCAAAGACAAGAAAATAAAAACCGTGAAAAATATAGAATAAGCTAAAGAAGCGAAAGAGGCTGACAAAAACATTTAAAAGAAACAAAAAAAGAAAGAAAAAAGGGTAGAAACCAGAGGAAGAAATTATGCGAAGTCTTGGGTCAACAGTCTTTTGAAGTGAGCAAGTGACTAAGGCATTGGTCCCCGCTCGATTATCCTATTGAATTCCAAACCAGCACGGTGACCGAATAAATGGCTTCTATACCTAGAATTGAGCCTGGGAATAAAACCTTGAGACCACGCGTCCGATTATCACCTGTAGTGAACAGCTTACACTTATCAACGGATACCAGACCACTGAGGATCTTGTGAAGCATGAGCACATCATGACGTTTCCTTCGAATTTCAAGGGTTTGTAGACTAAGGAGTCTAATTCTGGTAGTGCTCTGGTGTATTTTCGTATAGTCCTATCCATGGACCCTAATCATCAATTTTCTAGTGAGATCGTTTTGAACCTTCCCTAGAGCCTTGATAAGAGATTTCCCATGAGGGTAGTAAAATATTGTCCCATACTACAACAATGGACGAATGTATGTCTTGAAGGCTCGAAGAATAACTTCAGAGTGCTTACAAGTGAAGGCTTTATAGAAATTATAGGTCGTATTAGTAGCCTTGTTGACAATCATATTTTGTGCTCACCAAAAGCAAGATCACGGAAAATTACTAAACCAAGATCCATGACTTTACCCACAGTCCGCAAAATTTCACCGTCAATGTAATAAGAGCATGAGGCCGTAGGGGAATGTCAAGAATGAAACCTTTGTTTTCTCAACAGATAATGGAAGCTTCTACTCTTTGGACCAATCTTTGACAACATTAATAGCTTTCTAAAGATTGGCCGAGTCAATATCGGATTCAATAACGTTGTAAATTCTTAGGTCAACGGCAAAAACCTTGCAATCAGCGACAAATAATGTAATCAGAGAGTTAAGTTCAAAAATATAAATGTTGAATAGCAAAGGAGACAAGTCCCCTCCTTGCGGAACTCCACTGACAACGTTCTTGCCTGCAGAGAAGAGATCAGATAATCTAATCTAATATTCTAGATCAGATAATATAATCTAATATTCAAGTGGTTTAGGTTATCCTGCTATGCGACCTTTCTAACGGAATCTTTATTAACGGAAACGGAATCATTACGTTGTCACCTCCTGAACTTCTTCTGAGACCAGAGATTCTACCGCTACCAAGCTCACTTCTTAGTTAGTGATGTTAGTGAAGCAAAATATTGGGCTGCTTAGTCCCTGAAGAATTGGTAAATGTTGTGACTGAATATTTCGTTTTGACGCGGGCTTTATGCTACACCTAAGCGTATTGTGTAAACCGAATTCTTGTAGAAGCAACAACCCGGGAGCGACAACCCGAAAAATCTATAATATTTTGTGGGTAGGATAGAGTAGCTCACGAGTACCCACACGAGTAATGCAGATGTGCCGTTTTCGTCGCTCGAAGTTTTGCAAGTTTTTGATGGAGGAAAGCAGATGGTATCATCAAACTGTTTGGCACGAAAATTCAAATGCAAAGTGCATGTTGTATTGGTTTGCAGTAAACAGTACTGTGTCTGGGACGAAGCGCCTTGCAAAAGAAACGTAGTAAATTAAACGTAAAAGTCTACTCTAAATTAATGTACGAAAACCTTAGAAATCCTGTTGACGAGCAGGATGTCAGCAGTAAGTTCGAAGCATTTGCAGCCCTGTTAACACCTTCACGTACTGCAGCTGCAATCGAGTATTCAGTCATCGGAAGATGGCGTATGGACTGACATAAATGAAGGAAAGATCAGCCTACACCATCGCCATAAGAATCGTACTAATTAATCAGAATTAGGGCGATGCCAGACTTCGCGAATCGTGCGATTGGCTAGCGAATCGCTGGACACGAGCGTTGTGCCAGCGAGTCCAACTATGTACCAGCGATCCAACAGTGGCGGGACCCAAAGGAAGTCGCGCCACTTTCAAGCTGTGTTTACAGTTCAGTCACCCCGTTTGAAAGTGGCGGGACTTTCTTTGAACGTTGGACTATTGAGTCGCTGGTACATGGTTCGACTTGCTGGTGCATATTTCTACTCGCTCGTACATAGTTCGATCGCTGGCGCAACGCTCTAATCCAACGATTCGCAAGGTATGACATCGCCCATACAGACACCTTTTGGTTTGCACAAGCAAGTTGAAGTGTAGGCAAAACACCTTTCAAATGACTCCGATGGGGTCACTGCATGGCTCACATCAGAAGGAAATGGATCTGCTCCTAATGCCTCATTTCCAATTCATTCCATCGAGGGATGTGTCTCATAAGCATTTTGAGGGTGATTAAAGAAGTTCTGTGCAGAGCTGGAAGAGAAATCTGGCTCTTCGAGTGGTTTTAAAATGTCCTCGACATTTCTCGACACGGATTTCTCGCGAACTGGAGAATATGCAGGAAAACTGCTGCTACGAACCTTCCTCTTCACCACCGTCTTCTTGAACTTCCAGAAGGTAAGCATCGCAGAAAGTGATCTTCTTTTGCTTGAGAATTCGTGCGTAAACTTCATCCTCCTCGACAAGAACGATTTCTCAGTATGGTTTCCTGCGTTCCAGCGTGACCACGTTGCACTGGGGCGCGCTGTTACGATCGGAGTGCGACTCTTGTAGAGGAGCTTTCATTTGGAAAACGACCAGTTTAGCAGTTCAAGTATGTCGGACACGGGTACCCTTTCAGTTCTCTAGCGGAGGAAGTGCACTGTGGGGTGTCGACAGTAAGGCAAATTGTCTACCAGGTGGCGAAAGCAATAAATGAAAGTGAAGAATAATTTATGGTTAAGAGTTTGCTTACACTTTGACAATGCCTGAATTACAATGCGTTCTAGACTTGTTTGAAGAAGCATTCCCAAGGATCACTCGGGACCAGCTAGAGGAGGTGACCAGGCAGACACAGAAACGGCACGACTATTCTCGTGCTGTGGGGTTTATAGTGACAAACACATAAGGATTCGGGTAGAAATGGAGATGCTTCGACCAGACAATGTGGATTTGATGAAAATACCTATCGCAGAGACCTCCTCATTCTGGCTCCGAGTACTACAACTACGAAAGATTTTACTCCACCATAGTGTTAGCAGTGATGGATTGCGACCACCGTATCCTCACATTTCATTTGGAAGCAGCTAGTCACATGGGCGACGTCGGAGGCTTTGAGAGCTCTAGAATAAAAGTAAGTCGAGAATATAAGACGAATATCTGAAGTGATTGCTTTGATTTAGTGTTGTTGCTGCTATGTTATACAGGTTGTTGTTGTGGAATAGATTTATTCGGTACGTTTCAAATAGTTCGAGTCTTCAGAACCTTGCTGCTACTCCACCAGTGCCACACAGCAACTTGATTGTCGCTAGATATTGAGAAAACTTTTTCAGCATCTGTATGGCATAGCAATAATTACACGGAATATATGTCCAGGTTTCAAGAAGATCGAAATGGAAGCATCGTTTAGGTCCTTTTCAAGAACAACGACCATCTTTTTTTTTCGCCCACAGGACCGTTAGGAGCTGCAGGCGATATCCAATACCATGTAATGGTGGACTGCGGTTCGCGCAGAGCTACCTTTATATTAAAGGAAGCCTTCTCGAAAACTTCTTTCGTTCTTTCTCCAACATGAATGTGCCATCTGTGATCACTAGAGAATGCACACAAAGATCCACGCAAGAAAATTCGGTTTCCGAAGAGAAATAATCAAAAGAAAACTCAGTTTATGGACCTTTGAGGGTAATCTGGGCGGACCCAAAGGCGGGTCATGGAAAAAGCGCGCCTTGGGGCGCCTACGAATCAGGCGACGCAATGAAAGAATCGTATGAAAGAGTTCGATTCTGAAGAATGGAGACAAAACAACCAATAGAATATTATACGTTAGAAGTGTAGGGTGCTAGTGCAGTAAGTCTAAGAGTCAAAAATAGTTATTAGTGATTGCATTAAAAGATGCATGTTCCCACCGCTATCATTTGTGCCAGATTTTTGGCGGGAGACCGAACGCACAGCAGTCTCAACGGTTTTTCAAATTCTTTACCAAAACAAATGCAATTTTTTTTGTTCTTTTCGATCTTATCGTGGACAATGGGTCTCAAGCCAGTGATTTATGGGTGAAAAGGAATCATGATTCCTCCGCGAAGGATTCCTTTAAGCCTCATTTTCGGAACGCTACAAATACACCTGCTAAAAGGATGTTTAGCCGGAAGCATAGCGGGTAAGCATCGACTTCTTCTCACTTCCCTGGTGAACCGAACGTCTTCAAATCAGACATTAAAGTGTCGTCGAGCAAACGTTCGGCATATTATGCCAACGTTTCGCTATTCTGCACAATGAAATACAGATGACTCCATGATACACGAGGAAAGTCGTGACCTCTTTGCTGGTAAGCTCCATCAGATTCAGAACAACAATACTTGAACTCATCTATTGAATGTTTCAGGCGCTCCACAACCTAACAGCTGGAAGGGAGAACGTGCGCGAAAGAGCCCAGAGATACCCGGCTCCCGCACGAGAGCTGGAACCTCTTGCCGACATAGGGGAGGGAGCAGATGTGGCATCTACGGCAAGGGAACGATTGACAGATTAATATGAGAGACCACCGTGATCTTCGCCACCAATGAATGCGAGTTAGCGCACATTCCTTAGCTGCGCGTCGAAGAAGAATATTACTTAGCTGCTTTTCTGCAAGTGGTCGTCACTTTGTTCTGTCCAGGACAAATGATGCCTTGAATAAGGAGTGGCCACCACTGAAAAAGAGGGCGAACCCTAGCGTGGGACTTAACTATGGAGAATAGGAAGAGTTAACTTTGCAAATGCTTCATATTAAGAGCGTGCGCCATTTCGTGATGTTTTAACGCAAAATATGCACTTCAGTAAAGGAGCGGATAAGCGCATGACCAAAGTGTTGTCAATCATCATTCAAAGGCTATACCTAATGAGAACTTCAAAGTTTTGTACAGCCTACTTCTGATTGACTCGAAAACGATGCTACACTCTCAACTCAAAAATTTTACTCCGGAGAAGACCAACAAAAATCACATCTACCAGGTTTCAGTTCACTTTTTGAGAAGCTACACACTGTTTTGACTAGCCCGGCAGCACGAGTTAGTGCAGCACCTATCTAAAAGCTTCCACGAATCTACCAGAAAAAAATACTAACTAACTTTGTAATGGTACAAATATTACTCCAATGGTCTTCCCGAGACTCCAAGGCAAGGGTGAATTGGCTTCCGTTTTCTGTGTCGATGGTTACTTTAGCGGCACTTGACATTACATTGCATAACAGATTTAGCTTACAAACAGCTAGATCTCTTCGATATTGCGCAAAAACCTTGCAGCGAAAAGGCCTAAAAATCAATTTTTTCAAGTAGTTATTGGGTAAGAGAATGTTTTCATACCAAAAGTAGAAAACAGGTCGTCGTCACTCTCGGCCACCATTATTTTCTCCGCTTTATGTTATTCAGGAGCACTACAAAGGAAGACATCCAGTGCTAGCAATAGTAAATAATGTGAACTTTGCAGTCAGCCCACTCTTGATTTCATCATCACTTTCTTTATCGAATCCTAGTGCTTTTCGTTACTTCGCATGGAATGTGGAAGCGTAAGACTTAGAAGTAGGCGTGGAAGTGGGTGCTCCTTCAGCCTCATCATATACGGATTCACGTGAGGGGTGGCTAGCAAAATCTTCGGTAGCAGTGAAGTTGGAGACGGATCCACTGCAAATGCAAGCTTTCCATATACAATTAGGAAGAGCCAAGAAGAAGCGTATCCATGATATTTTGATTCGTCAAGGAACGATAAACTGTCCAATAGCGCAACTTCAACAACCCGGATCCAGACATTGCCGCTTTCCCTCTTCTCCGAGCATCTTTGTTGCTTTGCCAAACATTTTTTAAAGGCGCAACTATAGTTTCAGACGGCACTCAGAACACTGCTCACACACATGCGCAACAACATATTTAAATGAAGTTCACCATCGCATTTGTGGCCAAGCCTTTGCATTCCTTTCTGCGAACGCTACCATCTCTTCTGGCTTCATGCGACCGGTATTCGTTCGCTTGAACCTTCCAAATACTTCCTTCTGAACCAAAGTCAACTAGATCCGCACGAAACGGATCGAGCGTAACTGAATCCTTAACAGTATAATGAAGTGATTCCACGAATCCTTCATCTTTTTTCAGGTAAGAAAATGTTTGCAAATGTCCAATCTAGCTTCCAGTCGCAAAGGATGAAGCACCAGCTCCTCTTGTTAGTTCCCCTTTCCCCTGCTTCAATTTGTGTTGCTGTGTTTGACTTGTTTTTACGAATTACTGCGCATGTTTTTTGTTTGGGTCTGTTTATTCTGTTATTTCCGAGGTTAGTCTTCACCTTTCTCGTGATTGAATGCGTTTATAAAATTTCCTTTTAGACTCATTCGGCGTCACGGGTGTTGAGGTTATGTTATCTTCTCTTTTTCCGTAATGCACCGCATCGGGTAACGATCAGTGAGGGGATCATAGATGCCATCATAATACGTCCGCAGTTGTTCTCTTGCCATCACTCCAGACTCATTCTCGCTCCTCGACTTCATGTACCTCTCGACTTCTTGAAGCGGATTAAGATGCAGAGTATCAGATGGATACCTGGCCACTCCCTCCAACATCCGTGGCAATAAATTGCGCAGTATATGAGACAGATAAAGTGTCCATCAATAAGAGAGTGTACAAGGTGTGTATTCTCACCAGCAGCGCGATCACAACCCTCACAGCATCCTCTGGTTTCAAGTGAATTCTATTTCGTAATATGGTGAAGCGTTTGCAT
>KZ347327.1:45539-55605 GCA_002352805.1 Teladorsagia circumcincta | reverse complement strand
GTCGCTGGTCCAAATCGCAGAGTCTTACCGACACCTTAGCGCCGTTGCCCTGCACATTTGAGTCGTGACAGCGACGCGCCTCCTGCGCTTGAGGACTCGTCTTTCTTACTCTAGGAGGGACTGACAATTGGGGCCTAATCGCGACTCGTGGCTTTAATGTTGCCTAGGTGAGTGAGCCGTTGTGGACCGCTGATATGACTTATTGAGGGACTAGAGAATAGAAACCGCTAGCGATTCGAACATCAGCCTAATAAATCTTGTTTCAATGATAATTCTTCGTCGAACCACTCCACTTATCATATTGTCAGTTCCGAACTTTGGACTCGTTATCTCGTCTGTCACACTGCAACTTACCTCCACCTTATTGCAACTGTTCCCATGAAGAATTCGAACTTTCTTTTGTGGCACGACTTTCCAATTTGCTCTTATTACTCTACAATTTATTCTTTTTCCTGTATTGTTCACCCCTTGCTCTTCTTTAGTTCTGTCACCTTAATCGGGTCCGTTCCAATAAGGGGACGGGGCTTGTAGAGCGGTGGTTTGCGATGAAAGTAAAAAGCATTCAACGCTGATCAGTCCCTTTTTGGGTTGCGGCACGCATTCCACTTTCATTTGTACAGTCGTAGTGGCAATTTGAATACGATTTGGCCTACACAATGACTTGCGGTTGCCAGCCGATGTAAGAGTCAGTGTTTTTATCCTCCCAGACAAGTTGGTACCAATCAGCCGATCCCGGAAGGATGGAAGGGTTTGTTTGCCTGACGCACGACCCAGGATTCGCACCCGCAGCGTGCGCGTGATAAGCAGCGCCACTTGCTACTACACCACTTCCGCCCTGTTCTCTCTATAGTTCGGGTTGACGGACAGCATAAGCTCAATTCTTAACCCGCCCCAATCCGATGCTCTCGTCTGCGTTCTCGCGCCTTAGCGGCTCATGGCCACTGTGATCTCACACATTCCAACTTTTTCAACACTATAATTGGCCCACCCGCCCTAGGGTATCTTCCTCCTCCAAGGATTAGTCCCAGGGCTTGCACCTTCTTCCTTGGATTTTGAAGCCAGGCGCCGTTCTGTTATTGTCCATGCTCTCCGCCATGGCAGAATCGTAGAAGAAAGTTCAAGTAACCCGTAAACCTATAGTTCGTGATGCCTGCAATAATTCTGCGTCTCGCAGCGAAGGGCATGCCCCAGGCGGCCCAACAGGCTATACCCACGCCCCTTGCGCCGCTGCAGCCTCACCCTCTCGCCGTCTGACTCTAGCCGCTCAGCAGAGAGAGTGTTAACGTTGAGGAGGGCAGCATCGAATAGAGTGCTTTCCATGCGGAAATAAAAGGGCGAGGAAGCGGTCTTTCTTTGGGTCTTGAGCCGTTTCCTATGGTTTCTTCACAGCACCACTGACCCCACTGACCCCACTGCCCTGTTTCCTAATGAACTGCCTTTTCGTCGTAAACTGCCCCAAAGCTGGGTCTTGATGATAGCGGCTTTCATGGCTAAGCCTCGGAGAAGGGAGAGAAACTTTGGAAACTGAGTACTGCTCACAAACCTTTTCCTTCCGGAGTTCTGTCCCCAGAAGGATTAGCATAAGGCTTACCTAGTCTCAGTTGAGTGTTAGCTTAACACGCTGGCGACACAGTTGTTCGCGTGGCTGCCGCTTGGCACATTGCCATTTTCCAAAAAAAAAAACGCGTCCTAATGTTGGGACCCGATTGGATCGCCGTCATACTCGGCGACGGACGATTGATTGACTGCTGATCCCAGAGCGATTGGCAAGTGATGGGCCGTCGCCGAGTATGACGACGGTCTTCCATCAGAATCTTGTTTGTCAATATATAAACAGCTAAGATTTGCTCGCTAATATTTTGCCGATCGCTTCGCGTGCAAATAAAGCAAGTGTAAATGATTACAAGCATTTTTATGTCAAAAAAATGATTCAGGTTTTCATAGATGTTAATTCTACTCCTATTTGTGGTAGCATTTTTCTTACTTCTATGGAAATGGCTCGATATTCGGTCGGTAAATGAGATCAGAAATATTACTCGTCTTCTGTCTGCCGGTAACAACCAGCATACGCTATCGAACGTTTTTCAGGTACCATGTTTCTTCTATCACTTTTATATTCTGAATGTACAAAGTTGCATATTAATCATACATCATACAGTGCCTTTCAAACAGGATAAAGGTTTCATGGCCTGCAATCTACTTTAATAAATTCAGCATAATCTAAGCTATCGCCCACTTTATTTCAGAAAGAAATATAAGCTAACAACATTCTTATGGAAATGCCCCCCGTTTCAAAAGTACAGACCTCTGAGCAAGATGATTCGCAGTAAAATTCCTCCTTCCTGTCACCTTATTTAGGGTTATGTGGGCATGCTTAATGAAAGCACATTATCTCCTTCATGTGGCGGGACGATTTGAGCGTTCTACAGAGAAAGAGCATTCAGAAGCTCTATAGCACACCTGAGATCTTCGACCCGAAAGCTGAGCCACAACATTGATTTCGACGTTGACGCTGAGCCACTGTTTAGCGGATGGGCTGCAATGTATGGGGCGTCTTCGTGGATGAGGATGAACTTCTACCACAATCTTCACTCAAGAACGACAGTGAATAATCATCAACAACATCCCGAAAGAAGCTAGAGTCTGTTCCTAACAACAAACAGCCGCAGAGAGTATGGCACTGCAGTACTGCACAATGCAGCCCACACATCGGAAATCGACCAGCGAAGTTTCTCCGGCTGACGACCAGCGCAACTTTTCTGGGATCTCTTCATCAGCTGTAGTACTACCTAACGTGCCTCAATTATTATCCTTAAGGATAGTACCTTCCCATCCTGTAGCATCATTTGTGAATCCCACTCCGTTCTCATGTTCCTCAGTGCTATTTTAAGACAAGGGCTTCATATAGCTCAACCAGTCAAGGGGCTAAGATCGTGGTTTCGATGCATACTTGGGATTGAGTTGGCGGTCTCCATGTAGTAATTTTCGATGCCGAAGCCGAAAGTTCACGACGAACCTGGTCCTACTTCGTATTTCAGTGATACTTTTGGCTTTTCAAAGATTGTGCTCTCTCCATGAGAAACTGGCTTTTCTGTCAAAATTGTTAAAACCAGGAGATTGGCTATTAGGAAACGTTGAAGCAATTGACTATTGCACGAACTTTTCTCAGAAATCGTTCAGATCCACCGAAAAAGTAATATGTTTTCATTAATCATGGTCATGGGTCGCTGTTGGACCGGAACGAGGAAAAAAATTACTATTCAACTCCTCTTGCCCAGGGTGTCTTTATACTTTTGAAACAGGGGAAAGTGGGCTTTGGTTCAGCTCATGCTGAATTCAACGGACCAGCTAACAAGCTGTGAATCCTCCATCCTAACTCGGAACAGCTGCAGTAGACGTTGAAAACCGCATGCGCAAGAAATTCTAGCTAAATGTTTTGATTTAAGGTGGATGAAAATTCGAAAAATCATGGTGGCGAGCTCGTCGCTTCCGTGTTAAAGGTGGGTTTTCTGGCTTTATATTTTGTTTCTTTGATAACGCTAAATAGAGCGATGTCGCCCAATTCAGTATTTGCGCTGAGTACAACCATTATTGCACGTTCTTACGGTATTTGAAGCATGACTATTCGTGCTGTTATCGCACTTCATACTGAATCTTCTCTACCTAATCATCGAATGAAAATTCGAACGAAAATTCTTTGCAGTGAACTGGAATTCCTAGGAATTTTTTCGTGCAGAATAGTTCAGATTTAACTTTGTGAAGAGGCGATCACTTCACCAATGTCTGCAGCTCGGAAGCGTCCGTGTTAAGTTCGAGCTTCACGTACGGCAGGTTTCAAAAGGCTAAGCTGCGGTTAATGCGTGGAAGCGCGTATTCCTACACGCGGTGAGAAAGAGGCGAGGAATGACGTTCTCCAAAATTGACACATTCACAGCGATGCGCGTTTTCCGATTTTCGGTGGCGTAAGACAAGCGCGATTTAGAATTGTCGACGCCTCACCTCGCATCCATGGATTTTCTGTAGTAAATGCCCAGAAACATGAATATGGCGGAGTAGTTCCAGCGATGGCCAATACATATGTAGAAGTTCAGATCCAAGGGTATTATAACAGAACGTCTCGACTCGTGATTCACCCTACCTTTTAAATGTACTGTGATTACTGCATATTTCTGAAGAACCTTAGTCTCTTGTTTTCAGTCTCATGATGTTCAAGAGATCTTCGTTTTGTGCGGTGGCCATATATCGCCCATTCTTGTCGCTGCTGAGAAGCTCGGTATCAAAATCATTGATACGCGCCATGAGGTACATTTGGAAAGGTATAAAGATCTCCCGGCATATCCTGCTGCGAAGACGATTTTACTTGATTTTTTGCACTTAGTAGTGAATCAGTTCAAAGTGTTTTTTTTTTCCTTTCAGAGCTTGGTGATGTTTAGATAACCAGCTTACGTAGTCGGTGCTTTGTACTTTGAAATTTGAGCAGTTTGACTCCCTTTTGTGTTGCTGTTTCGATACTAGCGGGCTGACTGACTTGCAATAGTGTCAAAATATTTATTTTCCAACATCACTCTCCGATTGAGCTTCGAAAGAGCCTTCTCATTGTTTAGGTCACGACTATTTTTTGCGGCTGATGCCGTTGCTCGTTTGCGTCAGTCTATTGGCGTCGCAGCTGTGACAGCCGGTCCCGGTTTGACTAACACTATCACTGCTGTGAAGAATGCACAGATGGCGGAAAGCCCCCTGTTGCTCATTGGTGGTGCAGCTCCCACATTGCTCAAAGGTCGTGGTGCTTTGCAGGTAAGAAACTATTCCTGATCGACTAACATCAAAAAGAACGATCTATTCAGGACATCGATCAGCTCGTTCTTTTCCGTCCTCTTTGTAAGTTTGCTGCTCGTGTGGAACGTCTTCGTGATATTGTTCCAACCCTTCGAGAAGCCATTAAGGTATTTTTGTTGCGAGCTGGCTTTATCGTGATTCTCATTACCTATTCCAGCAGAAATCGTTTAGGCGGCCACCTCAGGATGCCCGGGGCCTGTTTTTGTTGAATTTCCGGTAGATGTTCTTTATCCTTACCAACTTGTCGTCAAGGAAATCGGCTTCAATTCGAAACCGAGCGGCTTTATACAGGTTTTTTTTGTGTAATGATATATGATCGCAATCACCGTATGAGTCGATGTCTAGAACTAGTGTAACAGCTTAGCTTCGCCTCGACAGGTTTTCTTTATAGCCATTCAACTGAAAGTGCTTAGTTATGTTACAGCTGCAGTGCTCGCCGTCTTGGCAACGCGTAATTCTGCAGTCCATTCAAACTTTTGAAATATTCAATAACGACATATTTGTAGAGCACTTGATAAAATGCTTGCAGAAAGCCATCAATTTCTACCTGCGATGTCATGTATCCCGACAGTTCAGTGCTGCATGGCAGCCACAAGACATTACTCCTCTACCGACACAGATTCCGATGCCTGCATTCGAAGAGGTGAGGTTTTCAGACCATTGTCTCTTGGTGGGACGCACATGGCACATTTGGGTATATGTATGTGTAGCACCTTTTGAAGTGTCAGTGGGTTAAAAAACTTTATTGCCCATAGTTCTAGGAATAAACCTCAGTTTTCAGGTTGACAAGATTGTACAACTTATTAGCTCAGCGAAAAAACCAGTGATGTTGATAGGCAGTCAGGCGATGCTTCCTCCAGTCGTTCCCAAGGATTTGGTGAAGGCAGTTGAGGTAGTCTGTTACAGAGCCTTTAAATTCTTGTTTTATTAGTGATCACCCTTCTGCAGCTGCTGGGTATACCAGTGTACCTTGGTGGAATGGCGCGCGGTTTACTCGGAAAGGAAAATCGTCTTCAAATGCGTCAAAATCGAAAAGATGCACTACGCGATGCCGATCTCACTATCCTAGCTGGTCAGCTTATTTAGCATTTCTTCGTATATGACGCTTACCTCCTTTGAAATGCCAAATTGGGATTCTTGATGGCATTCCACCCCTTACATAGAGTACTTACTTTTTCGGTTCTGATCAATGTTTTCTTCTATTACAGGAACTGTGTGCGACTTTCGTCTATCTTACGGGCGTGTGCTGTCGAAAAGGTCCAAAATTGTGTGCATTAATAGGAATCGCAGTCAGCTAACCAAGGTTCATTTCATTAAAACCGTAATCTTCTGGCGGCGTATTCCAGCTCACGTTGGGTTGAGAGCATATCTGATGAGGTAGCAACAGCTACAATAGGCTTTGGATGCGCTCAGGATAGCCTATTAGAGTCCAGCTGCATATAGAAGTATACCCATTGAATTACTCTATACTTCATTCTGTGGTAATATGTCGTGTCCATCCAGTTCGTCAACGCGTGAAGCGCAAATTCTAGGAGGTAATCAAATACGTTCTCGATTCGCCAGCGGAAAGGCGTAGGGGGCTTCAGACTTGACTCATCCAGCAGAACCTTTCTATCCGTGTTCGGTGATGCAGTGACAGAACCGTGGGTACATTTTTCTTGCTCAAAAATGTCACAAACAATTTTGGTTTCGAAGTGATCAACCCATTTTTGCACCTCTTGAACTTCTTGACATCATTTGCCAACCTAGCAGCGTTGCAGTGATTCAAACATGTGTTAATGTTAATTTGAAATTATTTATGTTTAGGCTTATGAAGGGAGGTGTCCCATCTGAGTAGCTACACCCTCATTTCGGAACAGACATTGCAGTACTTCTGATCCTTCCAGGCTCTTTCGGCGTTATAATGTTTGCAAGTCGTTGACGGGGATTTTTTGACTGCTCAGGGAGTTTCTTGCCGTTGACATCTGAATCATCACTCTAAATTGTCGGAACTATATTAAGATAGGAGTCGATGAAGCCTGATCACTGTAAGCTTCCATGAAAATTTGATACGGCGTAGCACCTAATATCTTCAAATCAGAATGCAGAAGAAGTGAAGCATAAAAGAAACATGTGAGCACTTCATCGAAGGAAGCGTAAACAACAAATTAACCGATATTAGTTTAAGGAAAGCCGATATGTTGTACAGTAATGCAAATTATCACACCTCATATATTTCAACAACTGTTATCCTTTTCGTTTACCATCTGTGAACGCCAGCGGAATTAAGCTTGCCGCCTACTAGTACATATCCAGCTATGCCAAGCGTTAGCGTTTTACGATCGACTGATATAAGCGACACTAAGGAAGCGGAGTAAGTCAAAACGTTGGTCATCACATGGTGCACATTGTGAGCGCGTGGTGCAATCGGCCTGAGGTACCAAGATTCGTTCGCCGATTTGTCACTAAGCTGCAACTGTCTCAGTCTATTCGGAAGAGCCTTGGCCCATAAAGATTTATGCACAATGTGATATCAGCAGGAATACCTCAAAACAACAGTATCAGCAGGGTCGAAGTGGGCGTGGCGTACAGAAGTCGCACCTGTTCTTGCCAGTCATGGAGATTCGTTCAGATCGCGATTCGCATGGTGAATCGACTTCAAATAGTCCACGTAATCCCAAAACGATCGCAAAAGTCGATTCACTGTGCAAATCGTGATAGTGAACGAATCTCCACGGCTGTTGAGGGGGGGGGTTCGACTTCTGTACGCCACGCCCACTTCGACCCTGCTGAGACTGTTGCTTTAATGAAATTTTATCGATTCTTGGCAAGAAATGCAACACAAAAGAGAAGGGAGATTCCACCCTTGTGAATACTAATATTTATGAAGAATTGTCATATTGTTATAGAATGAGAAGGCATTCTGGAACGCTGACGTCTCTGTGCAAGCTGATGTTGCTTCTACTCTTGTGCAAATTGCCAATCACATTGAAAAGGTGTGGTACACGTATTGCTCGGTATACAAATATGTAGTCGTGAATTGCACCTAATCAGCTTTGTCAAGAGTTAGTTTAATGCACAAGTTTTCTTATAGAGCGGCTATAAAGTACCATTTGAATGGATTGACGAGTTGAGAAGCAGAGAAGATGACAAGGACTCCAAAAATGCAGCAAAAGCGACAGAAGAGTTGGCACACGGATTCATCAATCCATTGAACTTCCTCGCCCGACTAGACAAGGTATTTATCAGTATGCATGTTAGAATAATTCAGCTTACAACCAGAATTGTGGCAACGATTTATTGCGGCGACATTTCGACGTTATTATCTTCTTTGAAGTCCGGAAGGACGAAAGACACTCGAAAGACTACTTGTTCAAACACTGTTTGTGGTCTGTTCCAATAAGGGACTGGGACTATGAGGTGAAAACTTTGTGTCGCCTGCAATAATCTCGATTTTTGGAGGAGAAGGAAGCTTCTGGGAGGGTGTAAAAGCTGAGGCGAAGTGGTTTACGTTTGCCGAGGCAGATATAGATTTACTCATGGCGGTGGCGGCGGCTGATGGCGCAAATTTCGTAAACCTCTATTTCAACCGAAAGAAACCATTCAAGAGAATCATGGACTACTAAGGTGATGTCAGAGATTTACCTTTGAGAAACTAATTCTTCCGACATAAATGCTTAGAATGAAAGTGCTGAGATGGACAACTAGTCAATCTTGAACGCTTCTAAGAAAGATATCTATCAGGTATATAAGTTTGTCGGAAAAGTCTTTTTTCCGACAAACTTATGTACCTCTTTTTTTTGACAAACTTATATACCTCTTTTTTTTCATTTTCTTTTCCATCCTAAGAAATCTTTGGGAGTCGTTCTGAAACATTCACTATAGGACGTATGTGAACGGTGGGCAATGCTCTCTTAAGAGCATTTCTGCCGTAGTATTTCATCGCGATTATAGCTAGGAAAATAGTCTTTTACTTACTGAAAGCAAGTTCGACTGCTCCTGCTTTTGTAGACCTAGAAAGTATGTCGATGGAAGCGACGCGGCCAGGAGCTAAGATGTTACAATGGATCCCAAGTTGTCTTTCAGGGCATGACAATTATTTGGCTGCCGAAGTCGAGATACTTGAGAAAAAAATAACGAATGTGATCGGCTCGCTACACTGAATGACGAGCGCATTCCAAAGCTGTATGGAAAGAGCCTCGGTGCAATGCACTGGAACTGGCACAGCATCCACCGCGTTGCCAGCGCGCAGTAGCTGTTCCTCAATTATGGCGAGACAATAATTCGCGGTCTGACTGACTACAGGCTATTAAGACGATGAAATTTTGGTTTACCGCCTGCGTCGCGTTTGGTCTGACAACTTTGTTGTTGGTAATATGAAGTGAAGTCTTCATGTTAACCATATACGAAAGCACCACTAGCTCGGGCGCGTAGAACCAAGGATTCCAACGCCGATTCCATCACTGCGACCTAAGAGGCAACTTTAAGGATTGGTGAAGCTGCGAACGCTTTGCCCACTAAGAGCTGTTGCCAACGAACTGCGCTGGTGTTAATGACCGATAATATTGGCAAGTGGTTGGGCTCGCCGGCACTAGTTTTGGAAAACACGGAAAAGTTCACTTCATCTCAGCAATTCCTGAAACGAATTTCCCCGAATTTCGAAGAAGGTTGATCAAGTCTTCACGCTCGTCATGGGACGTTCTGAGCCGCCTGGTGTACTCAGCTAACCTGTCTCCGTCAGACTACCATCAACCTGTGTTGCTGTCATTCCAACTGAAAGGGAGGTAGTCCGATGATCTGGAGCTACTTTGAGTGGAATTGCTCAGGTTTTTTGACCCGAAAACCTAGGATTTCTGAACAACTGGCAACCAAACGCTGACTGCTAAAAGGCGATGGTATTCGTCGATTATGGTGGTGTATATATTTGTTAATTGGTGGCTGTACTAAAGAAAAATGAATTCGAAATGAGGTGACAAATGCGCAGAGACTTTTGCGACAACCTAATAGTAGTGCTTAAAAGTCTTCGGTGAAACCCGCTCGAGCCACAACTCTTTCTAGTGGATTAAATCAAAAAATTTGGATATAATCGACACAAATTCTAAATCGTCCCATAATATTTGATCTGAAAACAAGCAGAACTGCTTTACAACCAGGATTCCAGCGTTCATCAAAGAGATCATCGTCGACATGGAGAGAGGGATTCTTCAAAGCGAATCATTTCTTTGAAAATTTTCAGCGCAAACGTCAAGCG
>KZ347327.1:4964-18612 GCA_002352805.1 Teladorsagia circumcincta | reverse complement strand
TATGCCAATGGTATGTATAACAGGTAATGTGGTACAAAGACACGAAAACTAACTTGCATAGTATCACATAGCGATAAACGAAGTTACTGACAACACAATCTAGCACCATACAAATACAGCATTGAAACGCCACCAAACCGATTTGAGCAGGTACGCCCTGCTTCCAGAATCCGATCGCAACGACTATGTAATCTGAGTCGCTTGTGAGAAAGGCCTGAATTGTTGATGCCAGTGAAATATCCAAGTTTTTGGCGAAAACTGTGAGACGCCTGTGAATAAGGGTAACCCAAAATCCTGCCCTCGCCCTGCACCTATGAGCTTATCAGCCAGTTGTTAACCGTGGGAGTTCATTGCATTTTTTATTGCGTTCTTCCTGCTTGGAAAATTGATTACCGGTAGATTGGTTCTTATCTTCGAGTCTTCAATTTATCGACATTCACAGGCTACCCTACCCACATTGATAAATATGAAATGAATAAAATCAAAAAAGATAGCATATTAGCATGATCAAATCAGACTTGTCAGCGACTATCAGGGTAGTCCCGTTACAATCCCTCGTTCGTAACGAGTCGATACACATACAAGAAGCAACAATCAAGTCACCCGAATAGTTAAAGTTAGACGCCTGTTAGGCCGCGCTTACGAGCCTCACCCCTTGAGGCAAAGTGAGCCAAACATCACTTCGTTGATACTTAAACCAGATGGCGGATGGCCCTGACAAACCCCATGTGTGTGGAGTGCAGATCACGAAGCTCATTGGCAATTAATGCAAAGAGAGCACTTTTGGGTAGTTGTTTGAGCCTGTCGTAGCACGTTAGCATGAAGTAAATTAGGTTAGAGTAGTTGATATCATATCATACTTCGATTACTTATTTTCTTTTTGATTTTATCAGGCTGCAGAGAGAGAGTGCTGGGCGGAAGTGGTGTATTGGCAAGTGGCACACTTACCACGCGCGCGGTTCGGCGATCAAATTGTGGGTCGTGCGTCGCCCAGGTCAACAGCCCTCAACCCCTCTGGGGTCGGTGAATTGGTACAAAACTTGTCTGGGAGGACAAGAACGCTGACTTGTCCATCGACTGCCCCCGCAAGTCATTGTATCCGCCAGACCGCATTCAAATGCCACTACGAAGGTACAAATGGAAGCAGATTCGAATCCCAAATGGGATTGATCAACGGCAAATGCTTTATCCTTTACCCTTTGAATGGGGTGTTCCCTAGATTGTAGGAGTTTTGAAACGTTTCCACTACAATACAGTTTTCGTCATGACGTCATCATCACATAAGGCATTTCAAATGGTTCTTCCAAAGAAGGGGTTGATCAACGGCAAATGCTTTATCCTTATACTCTGGGGAGAGTCATTGCGGTTGTCGAAAGTTCTCACTTTTCACCTGCTGAGCGATTTCGAGCAACTTAGTCTGTGCATAGATAAGAAGAACATACATATATGTGCAAGTTTGAGATTAGTACTAGCCGTTACCTCTAGCTTATCAAATTTCTGCAATGTGCAACTTTCACGACAGTACGTGAATGGGCTTTTATTAGGTTGTCGCGGAAGTTCGTGTTACTTTTTTGCACCTCACACCACAACTCCATATAGCGATCTCTAAACATGGTCGAGTAGGCTACGAAGCGCCTATTACGAGCAGCAACTTCATGCCCGAATCATGCCCGCCCTAGCTGCTTTCTTCGACTTCAAAATGAAAAGACGAGAGGCATGTTTCTCACGTCTTGATTGATTTACTTCTACTGAGCCAAAAACCGGTCGAAGCGAGAAGTAAATTTGGTTTTGTGATGCGTTCTTGTCGTCGTTCACCATGCTTCATATATCGGAATGGTCAAACATACTTCGCTGTGGAAACTAGAGCCTGGACAAAATCCTGGTGATGGCGGGCAATCCTTGTATAATTTGAACCTGTTGTACTCTTCCATCAGAGCCAACCGGCACGAGTTGTTTTGCTATGGGACCGCCACACTCAAACATTTAAGCCTACGGCCGATAGGAGTCTGCCCTCTTTCAAAAAATTGTTGAGGCTCAAACAAAGAAATTCTTATAAATTGATCAGTAATCGCAAGTGTGGATCACGAAGTCAGTCAGCATCTTCTATCTTGTTCCGTCCCTACGCGGTGGCTAAACAGCGCTGCCGTTGATTATAAAAAGTGGTTTCCTCATGTTTCCTAATCGCCTGGCGGAGGAGCAGTGGTTTTATCAATCGGAAGGAACTGAAAAACGATCGAGTTCAGCAAAACGTTGTGGTCCAATGAAAATTGCGGATGCCGTATGGAACTTCTCCCCAATTTCAGCCAGTGGCATCATAATGTATACCGAGGATGGTGTAACGCAGCAGAAAACGAGATTATATGCGAGAACATGACAAAATATATTCTCTGCGGGCTGGTTCAGTTGAGGGTCGCATGCTCACAAGCTATGAGAAGGCACCTCTATCTCCCCGTTCGCTCGCCCTTATTAGCTCACTGAGAATGGCATCGTTGTTAGGATTGCGTGGTAAGAAACGACGGAAGTGAAGGAAATGTCCGGTGCAAATGAGGTGTTCTACGGGTCTAAGTGGAGCAGTGGTAAGTAGCACGCTTACCACGCGTGCGGCTCGGGTATCAAATCCTGGGCTGTGCTTCGTTCAGGCCAAATAAGCCCTCCATCCCTCCGGAGTTGGTGAATTTGTACGAAACCTGTCTGGGAGGATAGAAAACACTGACTTGTACATCGGCTGGCTCCCGCAAGTCACGTATAGGTCAAATCGTATTGAATCGCCACTGCGAATGGAAAAGGAAGTAGAATGCGTGCCGCATCCCAAATGGGATTGATCAATGGCGAATGCTTCATTCTTCATCCTTTAAATGAGGTGTTTCCGTGTTTCCTAGGTTGCAGGAGTTTCGAAACGTTTCCATTACAATAGTTTTCGTCATAAGGTCGTCATCACATAAGGCATTTCAAATAGTTCTGCAATTATGAGGGAGGTCGGATGCATGGTCTATAGAAAGGCGAAACCAGACGATGGGGATTGGCCCTCCTTCTTATCGCTTACGCTAGAATTGGAATATAGAGACATTTCGAGAGTTGCCAACGAGATGGCTTGCATAGTGAAGAACCAATTTTTTGAGTGAAAAACGTCATCTAATCTCCTAAAATTTGGAATGATGCTAAATAGAATATTTGAAATCACTGCATTTCTGTTTTCAAAACTGTCTTTTTTCAAGTCTTTACAAAATTAGATAGATATTGCCTTTTAAATGATAACAACTTGCATGAAAACTTCAATGTCTTTGATGCTGACTCGACGCAGTACCAGAAACACTGGAGAAAGGCTTACAGAGCAATTTAAACATTGCTTGGTAACGTAAAACCTGCTTCTATATAACTCTACCGCAACCTGTTCGGAAGGGTATGAAGTGGAAGAATATCAGCTTCTCGAAGAGGGTGCATCTCCATGATTCAGGGCGGGGATTGAGCTAATCTGACCCAGAAATAAGCCGCAACTGGTGAAGAGGAAATCGTATTGCTGCGACCATGTGCTCGACACAATTTTCACCCTGGCTCATTGCGAGGTTCCCCCTTGGATTATCGTAAACCGTAATCGCTGGCTTTGGTCGATAATCTCAATTTCTACTTGGTTATCTTGTGGAGCACTCGATCTTCTGAAACATTCTGACTTAAGGGCCGGGTGCGATTTTCAACATGTCATTTTATTTCTTAGTGCTAGTCATTTGACAGAAGTGAGAAAATAAATTCGAAGAAAATAATTTGAAAAAAATCGGTTGGGAATCATGGGACAACCCAACATACAGTGCCTTTTAAAAGTATGTGGAGACCTCAAGTTCCACATTTAAAGGTTAGTAAGAGGCTTCCTGCTACGAAACCCTCCTCATTCGATTCCTCGTAGTCGATAACCTATCTATGTTAACTAAGCAGATAATACCGCTCTACCTTCGCAAAAAAAGAATGGAATTTTTCTTTGTTTCAGAAGTATGTGGACACTTGAAGAAAATCATAGTTCGCTGCCAATTTTTCCACCGGTTTCGGTCTAAAGCGGGTGTTTTCACTTTGTCACCACGCCTATTCGTGGCAGACTTCTTCCTAAGGTAGATGTCAAGCTTTGCAAATTGAGCGTTTCGCTAGCGATGTCTGCCATCGTCCCATAGAAGTACCATCTCTTACCAGGGCTCTATCAATGCTCCGCAATACACCAGAGAATGGCTCAAACGAAATGATGCTGAAGCGATACTCGATAGCGAGAATGGCTTGTGTGTACTCCTTACTATAGCCCTATAGGGAACACTTGTTCAACTAGTTTAGTTTAACAATCGGCAGTGCAGAAGCGCGGATGAATTGAAGGCGACTGTAACGGCTACTTGGGCCGACATGCCGAACAGGATGATTGAGCTAATTAGAAACTCTGGACGCCCCACTGAATCTGACAATCTCATAATCAGTTATTTTTTGTCTTTTGTTAAGTGTCAGTGTCAAACAAAAAAATCCATCAAAATTTTTCTACGAAAGAGAAGCGGTGGTATCTGCTTAATTTACACAGGTGGGTTATCGATTATGAGAAATTGATTGAGGAGGGTTTCGTAGCACGGAGCCTCTTAGTTACCTTCTAACTGTGGATTCTGAGGTGTCCACAACTTTTGAAACGCACTGTATATGTGAACAGGAGCGGGCAAAGCGAATGCGAATGCCGGTTGGCACGTGGCAATCGAACAGTCTGGTGGCAAGCATGAGAGACGCTAGACGCCAGCCGTTCTGGGAGTTCCCACAAACGCGCGATATTCGAATGGAGTACGAAGCGGGGCGCGTTGCGGTTGCCCGCGGAGTACTTTCCGCCCGTGGAGCGCAACTTTACTCGAGGTCGTGGTGACGGCCATGACAGCTAGCCATACGAAGTTACGATTGTGAGATTGAGTCAGAACAGAACAATTTTTCTCCACACGAATTCATATGTTCTAAAAAATGTCTCACCGGAGAGAAAACAGCCTGAAGCAGTGAATAGAATATGTCGAGTGTAGCGGCTGCAATACACATGAGTTTATAGTCGGTCCTTGAATCTGACGAACATTTTATCGAAGCATATACTAACGCTGAGTTAGTGACAAATGAGAGAATAGCCACTACAATGGACATATTCATGGAGTAGGCACCCCATGGCATCATAGTTCCTGAATTGGATGTGAATCTGAATTTTGTCCGAACAGATTTCAATAAGATGACTTCAATTATGGTGCATATGCCGTTAAATCGGGTGGTACTAAAATCAAGCTTCCAATTTTTTTGTTTGTTAGCTGCAGCTTCCACGCCGTATTTTGCAGGAATGCTGAGTTATCGACAGAATGGAAAACTCTGATTCTGACAAACATGAACTGAACTTGAACCTAAAACACTTACAGCAAACAATCGAACAACAAGCTGTATCTCTGTTAAAGCTTTCTTTGCAATTCACTGCCGACGTGTAAGTACTGACAGGCTATTGTCCCTACTATATGTATAATTGTCCCTACTATATGTGTAATGGGTTGTCCCAATATATGTACATTATGTATAGTATGGTATAGTATTTCTGTCCGTAGTTGACACTTTCTTCTCTCCAAGTTTTATCTTTCTCGAGAACAATTTGATCAGAAATGTCATCATTATCATAATTACTGATATGCATCCATTCGCCAGATAACCTTTGGGTGCCTCCCTCCTAGAATGAGTGGAGCGAGGAGCTGGAGAAATTAACGAGGTCGTTTTCGGTTGGTTGTATGCATCGACCTTCTTCTTTCGCTCCTGCTGCCTCAAGGCACTGTGAGGTGAGGATAGTGCGATGGAGTAATGTCAGGATTATATTATGAACATGGTATCGTAGGTCCGCCTATTTCCCTCAAAACGTGGCGAGTTGTGTTTGCAAAATGATTTCGGGCATTCATGTGGAGAAAGGACATTTCGAGACGTTCGAGACTCGCACTGCTGTGGCCAAACCCGGGAGCTGTTCCACAGTCGCATTAGTAATGCTTGTTTGGTATAGCGAAGCGGTTATGAAAACGAGATACCCTCTCAATTCAACAAATCAAGAACCATATTCCCCGTACATGGAGCTCGGGCTTTGGTTGAGCTGGTGAATCCTGACTGCGAGGTAGCCGCCACGTGTGCTGCGTGTTGTTGTCGCAGGGAAGTAGTGATTCATCTCCATTTGTGATCAGATAGGGAAAATTCCGTCTATGCGGCAGCAAGAGAAGACTTCCACAGATGGTCAGACGCCCTTCTCGGTCGTGGTCGGTTGGTGCGTGCAGTTTCCATCTATGATTCATCCTGCTGCAGACGTTTCCATTCAGATGGCTACTGTGGTGAGCCGGGTTCGTCCAGGTGTCTGCAACTACTTCCTAGTAGTACCGTCCTTGTGCACTTGAAATTCGTGAAGAAAGGGGTCCTCATCGAAAGTGAGTGGGGGCATGAGTTGAGGTCGATTTCCACAGCTCGCATCGCCTTTGCCATTGTGATCGTTGCCATACCTCAGTGTTCGATCAGTAGCAGAGACTGAACCGAACACAGCGCTGATCTTCCCTGCTGTCCTACTTGCAAGGGCCTCCTATCCCTCTGCGGATTTGACCTTCCAAGAGCCCCTGGCAGACGGCCCAGAGCATTTTTGAGATAGCAACATATTAGGTTGTCGTGAAAGTCTTTGCGGTTTCCAGAAGTTCTCATTCTTACCTGCGGAATGCCTTCCAGTAACTTGGATTGTGCTTAGATAAGGAGAACATATGTGTGCAAGTTAGACATTATTATCAGCTGTGGCCTCAAGCTTGTCACCTTTCTGCACTATGCAGCGTTCATAACAGTACTTTCCTGACATTTCACTATAAAGTTTCGTATTTGGCGAATCAACAGTCTAATTCAGACGTCGCATTTATGCTGCATGTGGAATGGGTAAGATATCCGAATGAACTGCACAAGGTTGGTCCAGTTGCTCCCGGGACTCCAACTTTCAGAGTTCCGCCTGGTCGGGACCTCGACTCAAAGTCGACAGTGATGGTTTACGCCAGATGGCGTAGGCAGGCCCAAGGCAAACCACGCGTGAACTCGCATGAGTCTTAGGTGTTTCCTTCAGTACCATCGCCAACCTACATCATTTGGTTGTAGTGCATAACTTGGCACAGTGCGCACTCGCAACTAGACCGAATGCGACCGACAGCAATGTGCCGAGGTGGCTAAGAAATGCCTCTCGTACAGGCAAAGGGGTGGCTGGCTAAGGTCTATTGTCGCAGGGGATGAGTAGGGGAGCCTGTAGGTCAGCGTCAAGCCCCGCCGATACTAGGTTGACAGGGGTGATCAGTCTGAGCCGCAGCTGAAGGCAGGTGTTCACCTTTTGTAGGTTATAATCAGTCTTTGGTAAGACTGCTAGGGCATTACTCACTGTGAGGTACTGCCGCGCTGCGCTGCTTTCGCAGTGGTTCGTGCTGTAAAAAGCTGAATAGAATGTTCATCGAGATCGCAGAAAAGCGTTGAATTTGCTTCTCGATGCGATTCCTGCATGACAGCGATCGTCCACGCACTACAACAGTGACCCGTCAAAAGCAACTCGACTCCGGATGGAAGTGGGAAGCCGCTCACCGTACAGCCGAGATAATGGCCCAACAGACTACCATCTTTTCCTTTCGCTATCGAATGCCATACATACAAGAGAATGCGTTCGAAGAAGAATATGACATGGGTCGCTGGTCCAGTAACCTCTTCGAGTCAAGCTCAGGCCGTTCCCTGTTAGAGGCAGCCGAAGTGTGCCCGAAGTTTGGTAGATAGTGATAAAGTGAGATGGTAACAACCTTCCTTCCTCATGTGTTTTGTTTCATCTAGAAAGTCATCAGAACAGTAACTGTCGAAAACCGCCAAAGAGTTTCCCTAAAACCTACAATCTTCGTCATGACATTGGTATGACTCGGAGAAACTTTTAATTTGAACAAAAATCGGACGAGGTTTATGGGACAACCCAAAATAATATCTGCCTGTCACGGTGTCTGTCTGTCACAAATTCCCTACTCCCTGGGGGATTCACCAGGAGAGACCTGTTCAAGTGTGGCATAGGTGTAAAGTACTAGGTAGAATGAAACCTAGTGAGCGGTACTGACGATCAAAATTTCAGATTCGATTACAAAACAACCTCGAGACTAGGGAAAAGGGGTTAAGGCGTGCTTCGGCAAGCCAGAACGAATAAGTGAGACCCACCTTGTCTGTGCGAGGCGTTCTTTAAAAAGCGGTGCTTAATGAAAAAAATTCATACATCGGCTACCAGGAAGCCTACAGAGCAGAAATAAAATTGGAGTAGGGAAGTGACATCTAATCTAAGGTGTTTTCAGCATTGACGACACGAGCGAAAGCCCGGAACAGTAGGATTGGTGGGCGGCGAGGTGGGCGAAGTTTGCCAGGAAATGTAACAAAAATATGGATGGCCCTGTCTTACACCACTATAAATGGCTGAAGAAGGAGTGATAGTCAAATGTTATAGGTGTGGGTGTGGTGGGCGGGGCTGAAATCTAAGGCGACATTACAATCCAGGGATAGCATAGAGACAAAGAAGAAAGCAGATAGAATCCAGCTCAGGAGGGCAAGACAAATATTCGTTGTGTATCAGGCTAAATCTGAGAATTTAGCCGCACTGCTTCATATTGCCATAGTACTGTTTTGTGCGCGCATGCTGAGCCAACTGGTATTGCATAAGTTGTGATATACATAAGTAATGCCAATATTTGCTCTATACGAGATGAAACATAAGAGATGTTAATAAACGTTAGTGTTCGTAATTGTTG
The DNA here is from genome assembly GCA_002352805.1 of Teladorsagia circumcincta. Taxonomy (NCBI): domain Eukaryota; kingdom Metazoa; phylum Nematoda; class Chromadorea; order Rhabditida; family Trichostrongylidae; genus Teladorsagia; species Teladorsagia circumcincta. The sequence goes on along the minus strand of KZ347327.1, from coordinate 9,820 downwards.
TCTGAAAAGAACGACACTACTTACAAGACAATCTAATACTTCCAGTGAGCTGCTTAGCGTTTTCGGAAAAGACCTTATTTGAGAACCATTTTGAAAAGCTCATATCAGCATCAGGGTCAAGGACGAACATTTCTATGCGACTGCTCAAGCTGCCATAACGCTAGGAGGGCCACTTGCCTTCTGCTCGGCTCTGGAACACGATCGACGATCTTCGCAGTGATGCATTCTGCTCTTTCACCATTGATATTGTGGCCTCTCTTTGCTACTTCATAATTGGCAACATCATAGATGGCATCATTGACGAGCGGCATTCCTCTGCTCCTCCATAACTTGTTTAGACATTGATGAAATGGTGGATGTATCCATCGTTCTACCCAAATATTAACGACGCACAATGCAAGAGCAGAAATACAAAAAGAATCGAACAGGTAGAAGAAATCTTTCTCCGAATTGTGGAGGTTTCCTACTTGAAAGATGAAAGGCGAGAAAAGAACAGAAGGAATTCTCATCTACATGCTTTCTTCGTATCCTCCCGTCGAAGCCGTATGCAAGAATAGTCGATTATATCAATTATAGAACCGAGCACATCCAAACACAGAATTTTTCGAAAATCTTGACCGTCACTGTTGTATCCTATTGCCGCAGTCGAGGCAAGGTTCGGGATATTGCGGCGAGAGTCGATCCAAACATTTGTTAGCGAACACAGTGAGGATCAAGACGAACAGGAAACACTAATGGGGGGGGGCAGAGTCGAAGGCCAAGACGACAGAGGAAGACTGAGACTCAGATTACTCAGCCTGCTAACCCATTGTTCATATAGGTTGTCGTGATATCGATAAGATCGCCATGTTTCGGGAATACGTGCCTTCCAATATACGCAAAAATATGGCAAACATTTGGTTGCCGATGTCCGGAAACTCATGAAAAGCCCAAACTCGTTCGGCTAGTTACGCTGTATGACGATTGTCTTCTGAAGATGTTTGGAAACAGTTTCTGATGCAATAAACGGTATCTGGCACAGCTCTTCCACATTTAACAGAGCACAATAGCCATTCCTCGACAGCTCTCCAAAAAGAAGTGAAGTTGCTGCAAGGGGAGAATATGTGAAATTGGTGACAACCGCCCTCAGAAGCCTTCAGACTTTGCCGTTTACCGTCTGTATCTCGCTCGACTCGACTACTTTGGTGAAGTCATCAATTGGTGAGCTCCTCAAGTAAACTAGATCCGTGAGCACCACTGGCTCAAACGCGTTGAACCAAAGATCTCGCCGACGGTTCCAGCACTGCAGCCTCAGAGGTGACCTTCAGAGTTGGAGAAGCTGCAAGCGATTTCTTTATTCACAGCCTCTACCAACAAACTGCACTGGTGTTGCAGAACGACAATGTGAGCAAGCGGATGAGTTTTCCAGCACTATGCTCAGGGAGCATTACAAAGTTTACTTCATTTAGGCAGCGACCGTCAAGGAATTTCGGAGAAGGTCCAGCGAAAGTCACCACGCTCCTAATGGGGCGTCTGTCTTGTCAGTTGTGTTTAGCAGATCCGGTCCTAACAGAATACGGAGTTCCTAGAGTTTTTTTTCCTCGGAAGATATTTCTAGGCAAACGTCATCCACAGGTCCCCTGGTGAAAGGCAACATGTTGAAGATTATGGTGGGGCGTGTGATGGTAAATTGGTGACTGTGCATTAGGAGAAAGGTAGATTCGGAGAAAAGATCGACAAATAGCCAACGTCTTATGCGACAACCTGATAAATAGTAACAGTAAATCTGCCAATACGTCATCTTTGTGCCAAATGTTGGCAACACTTGAGCGATATTGGAATGGAGAAAGGCGTTAGTCCAAACGGAAGATCACGAAAACGTAAAAGGGCTGGGTTTAGCCCTCTGAAGAATTCGTGGGATTCGTATACGCTGGAGGCAGCCTAGTTTTAAAGTCGAAAGCTCTAGCAAATGTGAGTAGCCGCTGCGACTTCAAATTGAAAGAAGGCGCAAGTTACTGAGCAAGAGTTGTCAGCCGTCCAATCGGACAGTCCGGCACGGTGGTTTGAGTGGTGAAAATAGAGGCGATACTGTGATTGATAGTGGAGAGGGTAGGGTAATTCTATTAGGTCGAGCAATAATTATCCGCCGTTTTCGTTTCACTCATGAGCTCATTAACAAAACGAAACAAAAACAACAATAAATGCGTATAACAATGAACCCACTCTGTAACTGTAATTCATCTCAAGTTTCATTGATTCTATGAGATGCAGATGCGTGAGTATTCGGTTTTGAGCCCAGCTTGCACTCATGTAGCATGAGCACACTTTTCGTGCTCGTTGTGAGCTTCTTACCAGGGAGGTCTTTCAGGAAATGCCGAGCTTTCTCAATGCGACTTTTTGGATGATATAGGGTTACATGCATGGATTACATTACTGTAGTTCATTTTTCCTGAGCGGCCCTCTGAATACCAAAAAAAGAGCGAGGAAAAATTTCTCAAGGAACTGCAGTTTTTACTGCTTCATTGTGGAGTATGTCGCTCATAGCATTGGCCATTGTCATATAGAGAGGTTCCCGTTAACCGTGCATTCAAAATAACGCAAAGTTTGGGCAATAGGATGTTGTTGTCCGAGCCATGTGCTGAAGAAATTGCTGTGATTTCCTAAGCTTTGTCAGCAGGGGGAAGGCATGGCGTTCCGGTGGCCTAGTGAATAGCGTGATGGACTCCGTTTGGGACATGCAAGTGGTCTTCTTGGTTCGTCCCCCCAGGCTCGTTCGCTTTTTGCATTTTTGGCTGATGCTTCATGATGATTGCCAAATAGATTGCCAGCTACATAATTAGCGTCATATTCATGACCGGGATCATAAATAACCTTGTTAAGATGAGTTTTATTCGACGTTAGGGGGAAAAATGTTGCGGCACCGAAACGGCTCCAAATGGCGCTAGTGCCAAAAAGAATGCGATTTCGTGACCGGGACATTGGTTTACACTATATCCAAAAATTCGAAAAAAACAACAACATCTTGACAAAACTTCGAAAAATTCGGCCACACATAGGTACGACCTGTCGTATAGCCCCGGATAGGTTGGAGACGAGCGGGGAAAATTGGGGTGCGTCCTAGTGATCAGCCCGAAACCAAAGAGCCCCCCCCCTTAAGCTCTTCTCCACAAGGCAACTTTCACATAACATTGCGTTTTCTGAACCTGATCTAGCCATCGGCATTAGGCCCTGTCAGTAGCATGACCAGGACCTCAACCTGCTCCTCTTTGACAAGAAGGAAAACCTAGCGACATAGCAGTTGTGCGTAACCTCTCGGCCATCTTTAGCTTAGGGACCTGTCATTGTCAACTATGGACAGAAGCTCGCCTTTGCAAGATTGATGACAAAAAAATCGCTCCAAATCATCCACCGTCGAGGCTGACGGCAGCTGATCGATGATCCTCTACCCATGGTCCATCTGTTCTTCTTCTTCAACTTGGGTCAAAAACAAATTTTTTTCAATTTTGAGCATAGGGGTTATTCAATGTACCGATTAGGAACACGTTGTTCGTTTTTGACATATGCGTCATGTGACGTCAATCTGGCGATACTGAGCACCACATGGCGCCGTTTTGGTGTTGCAATTTTCTTCACCAGTTTTTTAGTCAAAGTCTACATATGAAGGAAGATAGGTGATGACCCTAATTACAGCAAAGACATCTGTTCTTCACACTGTCGCCATTTTTCGCAAATTTTGAAGCGCCAATTCAGAACGCAAAAAAATTGTCACCACGAGGATTCGAACCACGGACCTTCATCACCCCTTTTTGGCGTTTAAAGGGCTGCTCAGGAAAAATGAACTTTAGTTCTGTGTTCCATGCACGTATCCCTATATCATGAGAAACCGTTTTGAAAAAGGTTGGCACTTCCTGAAAGACATTCCTCGTTAGTGAAGTTAATACATAAATGTTGAAAATGAAAATGTACAGAAGATTGACCGCTTTCGGACTAACCTTTGAAAGTAATCAGCAAAAAAAAATCAAAGAACCATGAACCTATGAAACGGCGGATAATTATTGCTCAACCTAATGATAGGCACTTGACAAAGTAGTGATTATCGTTTGATGTTTGGCCACTATCCTTGCTCGCCATTCGGTATGACGCGAACACTGTCTGAAACGCAAGATGATAATGATGAATGATGAATGAATGAAAAATGATGAGCGTGTTGAGTTCATGCAGTCTAAATTTCTAGATCGCTTACGTAGGCCAGAGCTTTCATCATAACACCACGATTACAAATGCTATCTTCCAATCGGCTTTCCATAATAAAAAGAAAGGTACTTTCAAGTTCTTCGCAACTTCGAACAGCAGGCGCGTATGGGGCTCATCCCGGAGCAGGAGTTGTGAGCGGCAAACACTCTGAATTTGACTGTCAACTGCTGTTTCAATGCCACAGACCGCGGCGCGAATGTTTCACAAGAACGCTGGATTATGAACAAACTTTTCGCTCCAGGCGGGATTCGGTTGCGGTTTCGAGTACCGCTGGGGCGGAAGTATTGTTCATAACCCTGCATTCTTTGAAAGCCATGAATTTGATTCATTATGATGAATACATTGTTGTCAGCGGAACCCCATTTTATAGGAGCTAATTAAAATGTAAAAGTATGTTACGGTAAGGAGGGGATACTTCTCAAAGCTCAAAAGAAAATTTTTACAAATGCGAAAATTCTGAGCGGGAAATTTCCAAAACACGCTTCTGCTCAACGACAAGCATTTAAAAGATTTTCACTGTTCGAAGTTCAAAAACTTTCAGAAACAAAAACTTCCCGAAAACCATTCATAGCGAAAAGTCTGTTCATAATCCAGCATTCTTATGAAACATTGCAACGCGGTCT
>KZ347324.1:12455-22592 GCA_002352805.1 Teladorsagia circumcincta | reverse complement strand
AATGGTGTGGTATTAACTTTTATTATCTACCATCTTTTACCACCAGTTACTATATCTCTGGCAAGTTTTCGGTACCGAACCGCTTTTTTTGCCTTGCGGAAGTAGAGAATTGCGTCATTTACGAAACAGGTCGCAAACAGAGACCGTGTAGGATGCATCACGGAGGAGCTAGCTTCTTATGGAGGTTACAGCTGTTCCGCAGGAGTCTCTTTTCCTCACAATGAGCAGCCTTTGTCTTAGCGCTTCTTTTTAAAAATTTTCATAAATATTTTATTTGATACTAACGTTTTAATGCAAAATGCAGGACCATTCCAGTGACTGTAGTGTCAAATTAAAGCACATATGATTTTGTAGATAAGTAAATACAGTTACAACATATAAGAATTGAGTTATAGATGTTTGCAGGGGTTTTTCCGACGTACAGTGCTACGTGATCAAAAGTTCACGTGCCGATTCAAGCATCAGTGTGTGGTGGACAAGAGCATGCGATGTGCATGTCGATGTTGCCGATTTAATAAGTGTGTGCGAGTTGGAATGAAAAGAGAAGGTAGGCTCGACTTTGTTCGTTTATTTACCTGTTTGTTCGTTCGTTTGTTTGTTTCTTCATTTATTCGTCTTGTTGGCAGCTGGTGTTAGTTAATGAATGTGGCTCATTGTCATAAGGTGATGTCTGAAATATGTACTTTTGTGAAAAGGACCGCTTCCGTAGTGAACTGTTTCTTAACCCAGCAAACTTGCAGCTTGCGTCTTGCCTGCAAAGTTAAGTGGCTGGTAAATCAGTGTTTAGGAAAGGTAGCCTGCCGGGGTTTGATATGTCGGGCTCACTGAGAAGTCGGCTGCAGGTACGCAGAGCACTGACTGTATAGAAGTGGGAAACCCTCAAGAGATGTCTGGTGAAGCTTACTTCACCATCATAATTGAAACCTTGAAAAGCTCTGGACAAACGCCGATTTCACACACCTCTTGTCCACTCAACCTCTTGTCAGTTGTTTGCCTCAGTTCACTCGAACAGTGATGAGATGATTGTCCTGTTAAGCTATACAATTTGAACGAGATCCGACGGGCAGTAGCCCGACAAAGCGCTCACGAGTGAGTCCTGCTCCTGCTCCTGAACAACCGGCAGAGCAGCAGCCTTCCGTTATCACGGCACTCATGGATATGGAACGTCGTGTGAGCCAGGTGAGAGTAGGAGCAATCCTGAATTTTCTAACGCTTATTTTGTGTTGATGAGGAAGGAGGGCAGCGGTTATAGGCAGTGTCGGGGCACGCATCAAGTTCCGTGTAACATAGGAATTCAATGTTAGTGGGGCTCTGAAGCGATGTCCAAGGTTCTTTGGGATGATACTGAATTCAGGAGTTGATTCAGTCTGATCGATGAATTTCACCGATTTCATGTGGTAAGGGTCCCTCCTTCACCCGCTCACAACCTCGCGACGGGCGTCTTGGTCATTAGAAGGAGGAAGTTGGGAATGTAAGAAGGGGAGTCGTACAAGATAGTTCCCACCGTGTGATACAGTTAAAGCTTTCATCGATTGAGCTGCACCTGGTTCATTAAATTCTATCATCTCTCATCTCATCATCTGTTTGGAACGGAAGTTTACGAAAACAGGGAGAAAAAATAGGGCAAGAATTGGATGAAACATTACTTCGGGTTTTGGCCAATCCAAATTCAATACCTAATTTATCTCAGATGGAATGTGAGTGCGTGGTGCAGCTTGACAGAGTTGATCGAGGTCATGCGAAGTATTCTTCTGTTGTATGCAGTTGGCATTTAGGAAATGTGTGCACGCTATCGTAACACCGTGATTCAACCGGCGAATACGACGAGTATTGGGGGTGAACCATCGACTTCGGCTTTCTCACAGCCGAATAAGCCATGTACCGCTGAAGTGAGTGATAGTTTTTATCTCCAGCATGTTTAATTTGAGCTTTTTCGAGCTTTGCTCCATCCGATGATGCGCTTTCAAAAACTGTGTGGCAGTCGAGCCTCCGCCGGGGAGTCGTCAATGGTAGGGGGTGGCCGCATTGGGAGGGCTCTGTGTGGTAGTGGCAGGGCTAACTTAAATGTAATATTTGGAACAGAGGTGATTTCTTGCAACTAGGAGGGAGGAGGAAGCTCGTAGCAATATTTTTCTCCTCTATATTTCTCATTTTGTTGTAGTGCTTTCGCTGGCGAAGGTTATAGCGCCACAGCGCCATGAGAACGCCACTAAACCAAGATTACTCATAGCAGTGGAGTTATGGCAGCTTCTAGATAGTCGACTTACTTTGCGCGATTGGGAGAATGCCTATCGCGTTGAGAATGCCTAGATGGTTCAGGGTCGGTGTGCTAAACCACCTAGTGCGTCAATAGCGTTTTCCGGCATTGAAAATGATATAGTGATAGTGAACCATAGGTAAGCCCGAAGGTAAGCCGACGGTAATGACAGCCGGGTAAGTCGTGGAAAATTTTTCTCTATGGTGGTATTGAATTAGACTATTCTTGAGTGGCAAGAATAACAGTGCTTTCGACACACTTTCATAATCAGCCACTTGGGTGCTTCCACAGCAAATTCGGCGACAGCAATCTGGATGTTTGTTCTTATTACTGACTGCTCGCGTACAAGAGGGGGGGATCGAAAAATTCGGGATATCGTACTCCAGTTACTTAGCGATTCGATTTTGAGCTTTTGACGATTTCCCGCTTCTGTTTCTCACAAGGAAGGTCCTTCAGGACATGAAGTGCCTTTCTAAAATGGTTTGCTGCACTTTGTGGAGACCTACCTGTGCGAGGAACACAAAACCATGGTCCGTTCTCCTGAACGCTTGGAAGGTAGATTAGTGGGGGAGAGATGGTCCAATGTTCAATCGTCCGTGATGACTTATTTTTGCAGTGTATGTTGGCGCCTCCAAATTGTGTCCAAATGGCACCAACGTCGATTAGCATTCATCCTCGTAATTTGGCAATAATTTTGAGGCTCGAATAGACTACAAAAATATGTCACCACTTGGAGTTGAACTTTGGACCATTTCTTCACCACTGTTTCGAGGTTCCCAGAAGAGTTCAGGAAAAATGGACCAGTTTTATGTTCCTCGCATGGGCTTTCACAACATGCTAGAGACCATTTTGGGAAAGCGCTTCATGACCTGAGATACCTCCTTGTTAGAGCCAGAAATCGGGGTGCATATTGACCAAGAAGGAACTCACAGGTGTAAAATTCGGGGATTACCAAATCACATAAGTCATCCTGAGGGGGCATTAATGGTAGTGGCGCCGTTTGTGCTATCGCGGTCAAGCAGCCCAAAAGTAAAATTGATATTGCGATCCGATACTTGAAACCTAGTGACCTCCGGTTTAGTTGTCATGATGGTGCAGCTTCAAGTGCGGAAATGTGGAAATGCGCGATGTACTTTTCTGAATGTTCTTTGTAAGATCCAATCGAATGTCATATTTGTTCAGGATCTGAATGAGATATCACGAACAACGTTGTTGTTGATGGTTGAGTGGGCTAAAGCACTGCAACCGTTCCCGAATCTCATTATGGAGGACAAGATCATCCTTCTGAAAAACTACGCGCCCCAACATCTGATCTTGATGCCAGCTTTCAGGTGATCATTCTTATCTTTTAAAGTTCTTTTGTTTACTCTTCAATTTTATCGTCTGTTCTGGTAAACTATTGGGGGTTATTGGAGGGAAAGAGGTGTTTTGTTTTTCAAGAATCTATGCTTTCTAGAAGCCCTGATACTACACGTGTATGTCTGTTCAACAACACCTATATGAGCCGAGATCAATCAAGTGAACTGAATGGCTTTGCAGCGTTCAAGACTAGCAATATAACACCAAGGTAATATCGGCGAAGTATTGCTGGCGGCATTCTTATAGTACACTTACATAATGGAGCATAACGCGCATTTGGCAGTAATCATTTCCCTTTTTAATGCGCCACACATTCTTCTTCCATTTAAAATCAAAGTGACGGTTTTGATAATTATCTCTATGTACCAATTGCTGTGTTTACCGATTTACAGTCGATGGTTTTATTTTTCTAGATGGGTTTGGTGAAAGTTATCCGACCTCAGAGGGATAGCAGGCTTTATTCACCCGTATGGCGTACGATCCTGGCACTTCTCAGCATCGTCAATACCTCCCGCATCGTCTCAACCCGCACTTACACCACTTTTTCACAGACCGTAGATTATACTTCTTACGCTACGCACCACGCACTTCCCCTTTTCTCTTTTTTGCCACTGACTTCTTAGAATCTTCAGAGGCTGAGTTTACGATGAAAAGCTGCACGTTGGAAATGCGATTGGAGGGAGCTAGTGGTGCACTGAAATAATAATCGTGGAAAAGCTCAGAACTCGAGAAATGGGTCCCCTACTTTCTTGCTGGTATCTGCATTGAAGCAAATCCTATTGGTGGTGTACTCTTCAACGCTAACGCTCTCTGCTAAACGGCTAGCGTCAGACGGCTAGAGGATGGGCGCGCAGCGGCGCAAGCGCGGATATGGCCCTGCTAGGAGGCCAATGGGACCATGCTCTCCACTGCGAATCGTCCCACACCCAGAAGGGGGTCGTCTACCTTTTGATTTGGTATATTTCCTCTTCTTCGACCTGCGGTTTGTTTGTGGAATCCTCTTTTGAGGCGGCTCTCACGGCTTCCCAAAACATGACGATTCGTCTCAGTGAAGCAAACCACTTCATTTTTGATCATTTTAACATACCATTTCTGCCTTCATTATCCCAAATCCCAATAATGATTTGTTTTTTCAAGGGTACTCGACGAAATTGTGTGGCCAATGCGTCAGTTACAAATGCGAGAAGAGGAATTCGTTTGTCTCAAAGTGAGTGGTGCTCTTTGGTTGCCCTTTCACTAGTATTTACTCTGCTTTTTTCTTCGTCCTACTGTGCGTCGTTTCAGGATTGATTTTCTTATCTTATTCTTTCCTTTTGCATATCTAAGATTTGTTCAGCTTGGTATTAATAAAGGTATGTTCGGGTGACATAGCCGTCTGAATGAAAAGAGTGGATTACGCTTACTGAAAGGCCATACACTGAACTACACGTCGGACTTCTGAAAATATGCACTGTCCATCTTGCAGGCTTTGGCATTCCTTCATCCTGAGGCGAAAGGACTTACGCAGTCAAGTCAAACACAAGTACGAGAGGCTCGTAACCGAGTGCTAAAGTCGCTTTATGCCTTCATTTTGGAAAACAATCGCGAAGAAGCACCGACCAGGTAAGAATTTGATTCCTTTACAACGCCATTTTCACGCAACTTCCAATTCATGTTTTGAATAAGTAGACTCCGGTAATTTCCGAAAAATAACCTGTTTCGGGTAGGGCTACCATTACATTTTGACCTTCCAGGTATGGAAACATTTTACTTCTGGCGCCGGCATTGAAGGCACTCACCCAGTTGCTAATAGAGAACATGACGCTTACGAAGTTCTTCGGATTGGCAGAAGTACGTTTGCTCTCTGGAAGATTGAGGCGTTCCTTTAGGACTTAGTATTTCAAACATCTCAGCCACTAAATGAAGTTGTTTCAGGTCGATTCGTTATTATCGGAGTTTATTCTGGACGATGTCAGCACACAGAGCGCAGCCCCAGATAGCCTACAAGCTCATTTGTCATCACCGACTTCTCTGTCGAATAGTATTGCCTCTCCGGTAGTTTCGGGAGTAAGTTTTCATACTCATAATCCAATTTCTTTCTGCACCATTTTCATCATTCTGACATCACATTACTCCTTCATCGAGTGCCTTGCCCGTAAACTCAATAGCGTATTTTGCAATTGGATCATTATCATTTTTTGCGGCGAACAAGGGGTACGTAACTGTAGAGATAGAACCACGCTCGCGTCTCAAAAGGCGTGGAAAGAGCGCTAAAGGCTCAGGACTTTCAACCATGGACATCCTTCGCAACCACGCTTGCCCGCCGTTGTGTTGTCCATTGTCTTGCTACCTTTTTTCTTTCTCGTCTCCGTTTGTCGCTCCTCGAATCAGGGCTCAGTGTCTCAGAGACCGTTTGTCATCTGGACCCAAACCAATAGGTTCATTGGTTACACCGTAAATTCCATGTCCTCTCATCTTAAAACTTGGCATTTTTCGGTGTTGTGGTAGTTGTAGATTTTACTTCTGTCTCGAGGTCGGTAGGGTAAATGCTTATTTTGGCCAACGATTTGACCGTCTCGTCGTTTTCAAAGGCTTGAAAATGGCATCTTTTGAAAAGGACAAGACGGTCGAAACGTTGACTAAAAACTCTCACCTGCCGGCCTCGAGGCAGACGTATAAATATGCAACTAGTTCAGTTTACTGCAATGCCAGCCGTCGTTAAGATAGGGCAGTTGAAAAATCTGCATTTGATTGAAAATTGTCATGAGCCATTGAAAAAAAAACTGGTCGAATTGAAAATTGTTCACTATTTCTCGATAAAAGTCAGTTTTGATTTGAAAGATGTCCAATATCAAGCGAGAATGGTGTGTTTTGCAAGTAATGCGACGCTGATTAGTGACCCTCGACCACCTGCCCAACACCTCAAGGGAGGATTCCACGATAAGGTCGGAGGTTGAAGAAAGGGTCCACAAAAGCCAGGCGGGTTTCTGAAGGTGCGGGACAATGCTCGTTTTGAGCGGAGAGTATGCTTTCAGCGGCCTGGCAGGGCTATATCCGCTTCGGTGCCCGCCCACCCTCTCGCCTTCTGCTTCTAACCGTTTAGCAGAGCAAGCGTTAGTGTTGAAGAGGGCTGCACCGATGAGAGTTGTATCACCGTTGAAACCAACAGCAAGGAAGGCGTCCCATTTCTCGGGCTCTAGGCCTTTTTTCGCCGTTTCTTTTTCATCCCTGCACCACTGACCACCCCTACCATGGTCTGAGGTAAGCAAACCAGCCCGTTTGGCGTTTCTGCTGGGGCCGTATGCTGAATATTGGGGAGGGGATGGAGTCTCCGGGGTCGACGGACTACTTGAACTTGGTCGGTACGATAGGAGAGTGATGACGAGAGTGGTGCAGCTATGTCAGCAGTTCCGCCAAAACGGCTGGTTTGCTCACCTCAGGGTAAACCTTGGGAAGATCGTCCTCTCTCTAATGCTTAGTCTTGAGATAAGCATAAAATTGAGACGGTTAAACACGTTGGAGCCCGCGCATGTTTTACGTTTTGCGGCAGCGTGGGACTTCGATGGAATTTTTGGGGATCTTGTCTAGCAAATTTGGAAGAAAAAGCTTTTGTTGACGAAGAAGAAACTTCATAGAATGAAATAAGTTCATGGAATAAGTCCATGGAAAAACTCAAAATCTGTTTCCAATATATGGGCTGTAAAGTCGCACGCGGTCAACGGGCTGCAACCCACACATGGGCTGCATGGGCTCCAAGGTGTTAGAGGATCGAGTTGAAGTAGTCCGTCGAGCGTCGGGGACCCCATCCTCTCCCAGACATTCAGCATACGGTCCCAGCAGAAACGCAAGCGGGCTGGTTTGCTTACTTCCCATAGTCTGATGGACCATCTTTTCACCGTAAACTCCTATTTCAAGCATGCTGGTTGTCCCTTTCTGTGGTAGCACCATGCATGGTAAGTTGCTTCACGTGAAGTGATCTTTAAAATTTTCAGATTTCTCCCATGGATGGAAATGTGGTGGTGAGCTCGGATGCGAATGGTAGTAGCACGGTGATGACGATACTTTGATTCGATAAATCTGCCGTGATTATTGAGTAACCAGGATTTATTCAATTAGGTAGTCACCGATTCGGCTTACGCTGTAGCCATAGCTGCCCGATCACTATCTGCTGACTGTTGACTGCTGCTGCGGTAAGCACTATTTCGAAGCAGGTACAGTCGAACTCAGTGCATGCAGAGCAGTGGGTGCCGGCGAATTGGCAACACTCTTAAGCAGCAGTCCACCGGCAGCAGTAGCGATCAGCTGACAGCAATTCCGTAGTGTGAGCATCCCCTTAGTTACTCCAACCCAAATATCCACGGGTCGTATTTATACGGAAGCGGCTATAATTCGAGACCTTTCAAAAGCATACTCCGCACTGAACGGGTGGGGAAGTCCGTCGAGCAATCGCGACCTTCTCATTGGTGCGCTTACCCTAGTGCCATCTCGCGGTGGTCCACCAATTGGAGCGTTGCAGCTTTCCTATTGGCTCCGCCCCAGAGAGGTTTTTTTGTCACAATATTCTGTGGGAAGTGAATCGAAAGCGGGAGCTTCTTTAATGTTCTCAAAGGGCATTGGCGTTTCGTTGTTTGTTTATTGCATGCATAACTCAACCTATAAACAAGGTTTTCAATTAACGGCCGCTTCTGTAAATCTACAATTAGAGTGCTCAAATTCCATTGTGGCACTTGAAACAATTATGGTTAAATATATTTAACATATCATAGCATATAGTGCAGTCATTGTTTTGTTTACAAAGTTTACGAAGTAGTAAGATGTGTTGATCACAGTGATTTCCATATTGCCTTGATTGAATCTGTTTTTTTTGTTAATGCTTTTGTGAATTCGTCGAATTGAAACGCTAGACGTCAGAAACACCTCATTGGTAATTTGTTAGAAAAGTGTAACTCCTATTCAAATGTGTTTGTAAGGGAATGTTTGCATTTGTTAATTGATCATAAATCTTGTAGAATAGATCTATCCTCGTTTTCAATTTCTATGTTCACACCAGGAGATTAGGCTCCTCCCCAGATAGCCCCGCCCACCGGTGACGAAACGACTGAAAACTGCCGGTTCGGCGAGATATCTGTCCAGTGCTGTATTCGAATGTGAATGACAGCTGAACCGTAGTGAATGGCTCACCTTCGTTCAGGCTTGACGTCTGAAGCTTTGAAGAGGTCTATCAGGGGTCAACCCTTTCTCAAGCGCACGTTACTTCTCCATAGCACCGACACGACAAAACAAGAGATCGGAACGCGGTATCACTTTTCCAAATCTTACCAACGATTGTTCAGGTAAATGCAATACATGAGTTAGCTCCAGTAAAGCAATATGTGGGTTGTGTTGGTAAGTAAAGGTGAGGTAAACTAGAAAGGCGAAAGAACAGGGTATTTGGCGTCAATCATTCGTTTTTTGGGATGCGCCACTCATTTTATAACACTTTCACCAAAAATCATACTAAAACTTAACATGAGGAGGCTCCGTGCCAAGATGGTCAATTAAAGCGCGCGGTAGCAATCCCAAACCCAGGAGAAAAATTCCTGTAAATCTTGTCCTATCACTCACTGCTCTTTGTAATCAGTCATTGTAGTTGATAACTAGTTTGACAGCTATGAAGGAGGTCAACGAAACCACTGAGACTGGCACCTTAAAGGGTAAACGGATGCCGCAAACTAAAGCCCTATTTAGGTACTGTGTTTTAGGAGATCGAGCGAATTCGCGATAGGAATACTTAAGTATCAATCAGACGGTTTCAGTTTCCATGATATGTCCCTCCATAAGCAGAGGCAAACCTTTCGACGCTCTCTTCTCCGTTCCTAGAATATGAAGGCGTCTCCCTCAAGGATGCCTACGGTAATTACGCCCGTCACAACCTGTTACCTATTCATTTCGGTAAAAAAAAAAAAACTGAACTGATCCTTTGCTTTTAGTATCTCTTACCATGCGAGAGATCCCTTCCAACCAGCACTTCAGGCAACGCCGTATAAGTTTTCTTCAAAATAAGCGAATGTGTTTTGTTAGTTGGAGGCTGGTCTGAGCTTGACAAAGTGTGGTTTTGTAGTTCAGTCTTGAATGAGGACTTTTTATGCTCTCCCAAAAATACCGATGAGACGAAAATACCGATTCTCTGAATTACGTCATGGAGAGAAAAAGAGAAGGGGGGTGGTGATAGGCGAGTCGATCAAGGGAGGAGAAGGAAGGCTCTTGGAAGGACTCCTCCGCACGTTCCACTTTGGAAGTAAAACTACAAACTTTTTACATCACTTTCTCATTTCTCATCAACATACCCTCTCTTTCAGAAAACGAGAAGAGTGCGGGTGCAGATCAAACACCACAAGAGACGGCAGCCTCAAAGTTAATCTGGTTAGTAGCGTTCCATAGTGATAGCTGATTTCTGGTGAAAGATAGTTGTAATTAGTGACAACTGATCGAATACAACTGCAGCAAGCCTGTCATATTGGCAGAAAACATTTCCGTTTTGCGGAGGCCGTCGTCACTTGTGG
>KZ347323.1:26257-41547 GCA_002352805.1 Teladorsagia circumcincta | reverse complement strand
AGGATAGCAGGGATTAGGAGTGAACTTTACTAAAAAATTTGCTCAGCCTAGCAAACAATGAACACTCATTAATGGTGGAATTCAAACGAATTTAAAACTGTTAAAAAAATTGGGTCTGACAATGAGAAGAAAATGTGAAGTTTTTCAAGGTACATTTTCTCACGAATATGATATGCGGACTGTGTAGCTGCTAACCTCCGCACGTTCCTCTAGAAAAATCAAACTTGACGTTGGGGAGCGCCATGCGCAATTTAGCTGCTCGAATGGTAGAAGGATGATTATTCAGTGCTAGATAAAGGCTAAAGCATACGGCGTTGATCAATCCCTTCTTGCGACGCGCCACGCACTTTACTTTCGTTCAGAATTGTGTGACACTTGGAAGCGCTATGGCCCGTGACATGTATTGCGGGACACCAGGTGTACTCAAGCTTACTCTCCGTCCATACTGGCTAGTGTTTTTGTGTGAAGCTATTCACCAATTCCCTGACACGGTTTTATCACAGAATTAGTGACGCAGAGAAGCAAGCTGCTCAATTTCCCTGTGTTCTAGTTATCGATGTTTATTTGGGTGATATAGAAAGAGACCAACAGAAGGTGAAGAAAAGGGTCGCTAGGTAAACTGTTCAAGCAGGATCTGGAGCAAACCTTAGCCAAGGGTGCCATCCAGGGTTTATGCAGATAACTGCACATTCTTCGACGAATTACATTCACGACAGTGGTGGTTTTCTGTCCGTAAAATCGGTCTGGGGTAGACACTGATACTAAAAAATCTAGGAGCCACCGGGAAATGACATATAATAGGTGCAGTAGCTATATGTAAATATGTATTAGAAACACGAAAAAATAAAATAAAAATGTAACAATAAAATAATAAGATAACTGAAAATAAGAGGAAATGTCCCAGAAATCCATAATCGTGAAGGATTTTGAATACCTATAAGACGCTATGAGCAGCTAGGCAATTATCCCTGTCTTCCCCGGGTCCCGGATTCCATGTCAAGGCATGACTACACTCTAAGCAGAAAAGAGTCACGGTGAATAGATAAATTACTGAATCAAACAGAAAATAGATTTGTGAGGTAAACTCTTTGAACAACATTCTATCCCAACTCGGAGAGATCCCGTAACCAGTCGCAGCTCTTATTTCAGGGCTGTTAGTAGAGCAGACAATACATGAACTTCCCAAATTCGAGCCATCCATATGGAAATCCCTCCTATTCCGCTGTCTTCGTTTCTTAAGAGTTTTGGCTCACTAGGACAGGGAACACCCATATGTTAATTAAGTCGTTGGTGACGCAGTAAAACTGTTTACTATTTTGACGAAATGAAACCTAGCCGAATACTATAAACAACTTGATGTACAGTATAGTTGAGCGCCCTAGATAGAATGGGAGCTGGCACTGGGCAAAAAGTTGATTGGCTCACTTTGTAAGAAGTATTAGTAGACTTCATACAGGATACACCATGCACGCCGACCAGCTATTCGAAATTTCAACCCGTATGAAGGATGGGAGATCTAATCAACCGTCATGCAATCATTTGAATCACACACCCCCGGTCTTGCTTTTTTCTTTTTCTTCTTCAAAAAAAGCATGCTTCTGTTGATGGAAACAATATCAAATTGCAATAAGCGGTTCTTGTGTGGTCAAAGGGCTTGTAGCTCTTTCCTAACTTCCATTCAAAAATATAAACATTGATCAAGGCGCAGCTGGAACGCAGACTAGGCACAAACTCGCCCGTATTCGTTCAATCTTATAAGAAAATACAAAAGAAAAAAGATCTTTTATTTATTTATTTCTATGGCCTATGGCCTAGTTCGGAAAAGGGATAACTGTCTACCCGACTATTAGGGGAATGGCAAAGGTTCAAGGATTTTAGGGAAACTAGTGATCGGGAATGTTTGTGTTGAGACAATATGGCAACATTATTAATGAGTTAATTGGACTTTGAAGAGATCAACCAATAAATCACCACCAGCAACCGCTCCAAGTTGTATGAAAACTTAAGACGAATACACAGAACACTGGGAAAAGTAAATTGGGTCTGTAGCCGGGAATCATGAAGATTACCGAGCAAAAAGGCGTTGGACACTTTGAGAAGCATGAAGGATGGACTTGAAGAACTGCGTTACACCGTTAGCCACACATAGAAGAACATTTGGAAAAGTTACACAGACGGAAACCCATGAATAAAAGAAGGGATTCCCAAAAACTTGTTGCCACGGTGGCGACCATCAAGGGTTCGAAAAGTGTGTGTTGTATTCCCTACAGTTTGGCATCTAACCATGAGTCTTTTCAAAGTTCTATAGTAGCTCTACCATGAAAGATTCAAGGTCTACATAAGTAGCCCGTAGCCCTTTGGATGGAAAAATCTACACCACTGCGATAACTAGAAGCTCGGTCCATTAACCCATGCTAGGTGTGGTTTTTGGAAATCAGATATTTTCCTTGATTCAATGTAGGAAAAAGTCGTCGGGGCAAATTATGAGGCAAAATATGTGTGGGTGGTGATGTGCTGTTGCCTCGGAGCTCTCCTGAGGCCCGAGTTAGACAGGCAAAGCATCGATTGAAGTCGTCGTATGGGCTTCCCTCGGAACGGCGAGAACGCTAAGTAACACATGGTCGCTGTTTAGAAGGGCATAATGAGTTTGGCAGTGACATTTCACTAGTCAAATGGTTCTTCTTCTGGTGAATCATTACCAAAAAGAGCCCCTAGGGAGACTCATTATCCTAGAGATGATTCGCGTGCATTTTTCAGTGAATCTGGATATTATCTGGGTATTTTCTACATGGAGATAACGAGAAAAAAAGCAAACCAACTCGGTGTTCAGAAATAAACCGAAGCAGAATGACACCCAGAACGCAGAAATCGTGGAGTGAAAAAGTCGAGGAGGCTAGGAATCCCTCTACTATTCAATATCTCTCTTATTAAATATTGCTATGGTGTTCAGAAAATTATTGGGCTGAAAAATAGGCGTCTACAAATTAGGAAAGAGAAAGTGCAGTACACGATGGCTGTGAATTGCTCAGAACTAAGCCATTCATTTGCCTTCTGTTCAGAAACACCAAACCATTTGTAAGGGTCTCAAATGTGCAATGGCATAGAGGGAGAAAGGCGGTATATTGAGTGCTCATATGCTTCCACTCAAGCGCTGTGCCACAAAAGGATGAAATGTAGGTGAAATCGTATCCTGTGCGCATCAAGATCAAGTCACCTTTAGCCCCACTTCTGTCCCTATTTGTCAACAAAACGCCAGAATGCAAAAAGCTTTCCGAGGGTAGCTAAAGATTCCCAAGTACCCTGTAGAGAGAAAACGCTTTCATTATGGATAACGATTCCCCAAAAATTGACTTCTCAAGAAAAATTGGATTGAATTCTTGAGAAAAAAATTGCACGGCAAAATTTGGGCCAGAGAAGAGCACCAGAGAGCTTCTGGAAGGAGCACCACCATTCCCTCTTAGAGAAGCAAAATAAAACTGAAAACACCAGACACCAGGAACTAACGGATAAATGAGCAGCGCCGGCCGGAGAATACATAAGGCCGTTAAGTCAAGAATGGATATCAGACAGTCATTTAGGAAGGGTTTGGCCTGCCCCAATACTTCGTGAAATTCTCCACGTACATCCTATGAGCTTCCATATGCGTGAGGGCTTCACATTTCGATTCCCCCATTGCGAAATATTACCGTGCAACATTATTTGCAGAAATCTTGGTATAGCTATCGGTCCCTTTAATTCATGGCATCTGGCAATTCTAGCTTATCGTCTCCGCGTGGCATTGCCCCAATACTCTCAGAAAGGCACTTTGCCCTTGATGAATAGCCATTGAAGAGGCCTCTCACTAGTGAACGATTACAGCGTTCACTGCTTCATCATTGCAACAAATAGGGTCATAATACGGCCACTCCAATAATTACCGGCCAAACCACTCTAATAATCTTGCACTACGCACTTCCCTTCACGAATTTTCTTTTCGATCACCGGAGATTTGGATTACTTCACTGACGATAATTCGGGTAAGGAGCACATTACCGAAGCCTCGTGCCCTCGCGAAAATTCCATTCATCCGAATTTTACTCGTATTCTATTTTCAAAAATTGAACATTTCTCAACTACTGCGCCTTAGTGTAACACCATGACCGGCTTTATGGAATGGTGCAGTACGAGGGATTTTTTCGCAGCAATTGAAGCTATGCCGTTCGCGTAGTAGCAGAAATAATGCAGCTTTGATGACCCTAATTTAATGTTTCTTCGAAGTGTTGAGGCTCGAGGCTTGCAAAAGCCTCAGAGGAATCTGGAATTCCACTTTATCGGCTTAAATTTATGTTCAGAGAATGTTTGGCCTATGATAACAACATTTTAAAGCTCACCAGCCTGTCTGGTTAGCGTCTCCAGACGCCTGTAGAGATTTACATGTCATTTCTACCGATCTGAGTAACTGACGTTTCCATGTAAGACCAAGGAACACTGAGCCCCCAAGAGAAAGGATAGTCGAGGGAACATCAGTGACACGCAGCTTCGTGGATCGTCATACTGCGAGAAAGGGTAGTAGGACACGGAGACACTTTCTATAATAGCTGCGGGAATGGCACATCTGTGACGTTCCTGAGCAGCGCCTTACTATCCACAAAGAATGATCCACACGAAACCCTCGTGAGTGCGTTTTTGAGAAGTTCAGCATCCGCAAGCCGCAAACTGACCGAATGAAGACGAACCGATGGAATTGGCAGTGAATATGATGCCTAGCCAAGACTACATTTAGTAATGACCTCTACGTATGAATGGTACCTCCAAAAATCTTACCTCTAACAAACTTCACGTGTCTTCGAGCAAGAACAGTTACTGTGTGCTACGTCCGCCTTCAACAGGTTAATAAACCCAGCTCTACTGAACGGACTAATCTTTGAGAAGAGGGCGCTCATAGAACACAGAAAAAAGTAAAAGCCTCAAATCAAACGAATTCAAAGTTTTAACCCTGAAAGGTTCTCTGAAGATCACTGAGATGAGCAGCATCCATATTGTCTTGATTAACTGATTTTCGTTCCTAGCAAAACCGCCTAGCCCCTTTTGCTGGGCTGCCCTTTCTGAGCCGATCGTAAAACCATTGCTCGAAGATCCTGCTCCCGAAAATTACAAACAAGAGATAGAATCACAAAGCCCGACTTCCAAAACCCGCCATTGCAGATGCGTTCGTAAGCCTCAGTATGGGAAAACGTTATTAGAGACAACAACAAGAGGCACTCCAAAGCAATCGGAGAACTCCAACTGGCCAAGGCGTTCCAAAGAGCATCTCGAATTTCATTGGGATTTTCTCATGACAGGTGGATGTATAGGGTTTATTTTGAGTGCTTTGTGTCGATCAACATTAATCAATATGAGCATCAGAAGAACTCCAAAGGCACAAATGAAGAGAGTTACGAGGCAGTGATTCTCATAAACTGCATGAAATTTGGACTCCAAAAAGTCGCGGTTTGCAGAAAACGTGGTTCTTCTCCCTTAGTGCCAAGTGTGAAGAAATTGTAACTAGCAGATGTTCCAGCAAAATCCTTAGTTAAACACATTCCCAGCTACTGAAGTGCATGGAGGGAAAAAAACCTTTCCAGCGCATTCTATAGAATTCATGCACCCTCAAATGTCCTCCCTTTGGAACCACCTGAAGCTTGCTTAGTGGGCGGAACCTAAAAGAGCCATAAGCCTCCAGAATTCTCTTACTAATAGAAATAGAACGCCACTTGGAACCATGAATTCAGCACTCCGTATGACCATTCAATCAGTAAAATCTTGTAAGGTAAGATACTGGTATTGAAATATTGTACTAGGGTAAGGTACAAACTCAATGGTTGAATTACTTACCCTGGTGATAGGACTAGGCTACTAAAGGGAGCGAGATGAGAAGAGAAGGGTCATGATCCCATCGGTTCTGCAAAACGTTTTGGAAGGAGAGCTAGCCCGGAAACTTGTGAAGTTACATCTAACTTTTAATGTAGTAATAGTGTTGACTACTAAGTATCGGGCGTTTACTGGCTATGAAGCCTTCTGTCTGCCCTTATTAAAAATAACCTAAAGTGAGAATCAAACTTATGGGTGAGAATTCGATACCCTTTTTTCCAATATCGCGTTCAACCATAGTAGTACTATCCTGAAATTCCCGTCTCCTGACCTTACGTTGAGCCACGAGGCTCGGTAACAAAGGATCCATACTCGGAAGCGCTCGAGTTCACGATGGTCCCCCACACCGTGCCGAAGATACCACATCAAAAATTGAATCGGGTAGACGATATGAGCGGACCACCCACGGAGTACCCGATAGGAGGCCTGTCGCGCGGTGAGATGGCAGAGACGCAGATGGGTCAAGGGACGAGTCGAAGCGCGTACTGTGCGATGTGAAACGTACTATGGTACAGACCATTCAAACTGACGGTAAATCAATACATGCGACTCGCCCACTGACCGACCTGTCTGCGTCTTTGCCTTCTCGTCGCGCGATGGGCCTCCTGTCAATTACACACAACCCACGTTTATCCGCCTTATTAGGCGCTATTTGAACACACTTTTTTTAACCCTGTTCGTCATCATCCAACAACAGAATTTATATCCAATAAGGTATGCTATAAAATGAAAAGCCCGTTCAAGTGCAGAAGACTGAATAACTGCTGAAGAGCCTAGCAACTACAAGGGCTATTTCACCGGGAAATGCGCAGAACCTATCAAATTCCAATATCATGTTCTTATACAACTTTCACAATAATAACAGCGTTTGGGAAAAAGCAGCGAACACAGTGGTGCGCAACAAATTCAAGGGAGAGATGAAGAAGAAACGACTGGAAGAAGAGAAGAGCTAAAGGTAGCAGAACCATTGGAATAAAAGTAAATCTTGGTCAGGTTCAACGCAGCAGACTGTTGACTGCTTAAACAAAAACATCTACACGTCTAAATTTAATCTGATCAGAGCTACCGGTATGCAAAATTCCATTCCCTTTCTTTCATCTGTGGCGGAAGTAACCCTTCTCGTGTGGGCAAACCGTTTAATAACCACAGCGAGACTAAAAAGTCATGGGAAATTGGGCTGCGTCTCGCCACACCCAACTTGGATGTATTCATTACTGGTACATGATGTAAGAATCGGGGTACGGGAATTCGTCTGAAACTTTGGACTCTGCACCGTGCACCCTGACACGGGACCGTCTACGATCAAACTTTGACCTCACTACCTCTGGCACTTCACCTTCAACCTGGCGCTCCTTTCGGGAGGGGTGGAAAGCATGGTATTGTAATATTGTGAAAAAGTCACAGAATCCTCATGGATTGTGAAAAATTAACCAAAAACTACTCCCATCCATCGCTCGCCTTCAAAGCGTGGACTGTGTGCCAATGCGACTCTTAAGCAAGGTGAGTTACGGACAGGAATCCTCAGGGGAGCAGTTGCCTTGGCAAAACTATGAAATCGTATTTAGAATGTTTTGTATGTGAGCCGTATTTGTATTCGGGAAGGGGGGGGGAGTGGTATGGAAAATTAGATAAAAATTCTGATTTAGTACGTGTACCTTTGCTCAACGTACTCGGAGTTTTTTTTTATGTGGGTTATGTGGGAGGGGGGGGGGGAATTGAAAACGTGTCACATAGTAGCAGGTTCAACAACATAGCCAACGCCATGGGCACTATTGACCATCAGTAGATGGGAAAATTGGGAAGAGGAGTTTGTGAAGGAGGGAAAGAGGAGGTCGTACGAGCTGTAAATTTTTCACGTGGCTCACTTTGTCCGGTAAGATCTTACCCAAGATGTTAAACATCAACTCCTTTCCTGTGGGAACCCTCGGCCATAAAGTTGCTTAGGGAGAGTAAAAATGGGAGCAAAAAAGATTAGGTGGACCCTTGCAAAATAGCTTCTGTCTAGTTTTCTCTAACCATAAATGACGAAATTATTCACAAATCTAGGACAGTCGATAGATCTTAGCACAATTCCAAAGAAGGCCAAAGACTAGCGATGTTTGCAAGCCCTGGATCCCCGAGTGTTCTTCGAGTCACTGGCCAACATCAGCTGTTGCAGTGACATACTTGAAAATTGATGAAAGGAAGAGGCAGAGTTGCGTGAGATTCATCAATTCGCCACGACTTGTGACGGCTGTCCGCCGTCTTATCGGAACAACACCCAATTTTCGAAAAAAAAGATTGTTGGTACCATCAAAAATTGAGGCAATTTCGGCGAGACTGTGCCAGTGTACTACAAATCGCGACTAATCACTCCTCGCGGATGGATTACGAAATCTGTACTTCTGAAGGGCAAAAGTTCTTTCATGCCAAACAGCTCTAATGGCGGCCACACAAGGCGTCGAGGTGCAGGAAGATACAGAAAGACATGAGGGAAGGTCAAAAATAGTACGCAGCCTGAAATTCGAGAGAAAAAAAACTGACGAACCTTCCTCTCTTTGAGATCCAGTGCCGGCATCATGCGTCGTCGAATGGCCGACTTGTCGAAATCAAGCGGTTGAATGTTACCGAAATTGCAAGTGAGCGTCCACCATGTCCTGAAATTAGCAGATTAAGAAGTAATCAAACGAGTACTTATAAAAAAGGTTTAGATTAAACTACGACGAGGTTTCAACACGGTAGGCTCTGCAAAGTTCCCCCAAATATCGCAAAATTTCGCGATTGAAAATATTGCGCCACGAATCCGTAAACTATCCAGAGCTGTAAGCGATGAAATGAGCGCTCATGGAAGCGCAGGCGTACTACTAATCCACTGAGAGAACTCTCATGGGTGAAGAGTGCTCTACTGAGCTGTTCAATACGATAGATGGAAATAACAGCGCTCATGACACGTAACCGAGCCCCTCAGAATATATTCCGTTGTTCGGGAAGTAGTGAGGGACTTTGAATTGATAATTTTGATAACTATCCTAGGGGTTATCTCGAAGAAATCCTGGAAATGCTCTCAGATTCTCGTCGGCAATGGTTCAAGGAAACGGTCCTGAACCAGGGGAATGGACATCATTGTCTAGGCCTAAGGGTGGAGGAGGCCCATTGTGGGGGGCTAAAAGTGTTCTCAGTACGGATACCACCTCACCTGGAGCCCCTAAATCCATTTTCACCCTTAATGATAATGATGCTTCTATTTTTCTTCCTTTTTCCAAGTTTTTTTTTTGAAATTATTCCATTTAAAAAAAAGTTATAGAGTTATCTTTCTAACCATTGTCAAACGGATGAGCCTTTCATCTGCGGTCAAATCTTATGAGATATCTTATAGAGTTCTCGATTCGTGAATTATCCTCGGATCTGGTGCACCATTTGGTCACCGCACCTGCACGGTCGCTTTATGAAAACGGCCAGGTATCTAAGTCAGTGGAACCGCTGTGCTCATTTGTATACCTTCAAAAAGAGGAAGGAAACACCATCAAATATCTGCCATATGAAAATCAGTCAAACACCCAGGCGACTTGGAACCCACGGATTTTGGCGGCTCTGGGAAAACGTCGAGCATGTGGCAAATACCAGAAATCTCCCTACGTCAAGAGACATTCCCTATTGACTGACCTCAATTACCCTACCAGTAATTCCCAATGCTAAAAAGGGTCAATTTCTGTAAGAGTAGTTAACTTCAATCATTCAGTAAACCACGCACACAGTAGCTTCCTAATGAGTCCTGCCCCACTGAGATAACGAAGAGGTTTTCCCTTCCAAAGCCTTCGAATGAGTTGAGTTCTCTGGGAGGCTTATAGTAAACACTTCTCTCCGATGACTAACGCAAAACAATGGCGTGAGCATGTGTGAGTAGCACACGAACGGAAAAACAAATTCTGAAATAGTAATGTTATTTGGAGTTGGCCATATACTATGAAATTCTTATGCTCATCGGTGCCCACAATACTATCAATTTTATAGAGTAAAAGAAGTGAGGTGAAATGTGTGTAAGGGGCTTTTGGGGATACACTATCATAAGGGCAACATTCCGAATCTTGGATGCATTTGAATGAGGATATGATATTCATATCAGGTGGTGATGAAAATGCTTCAGTCCTTCAGCACCGGCTGTCAGTATCATTTGACCCCGGAGGAATAGATTACTCATTCGCCTGGGAAGGTTCAGGTCCCACTGAAACGAAGCCTCTCCCCACTTCATTACTTTACACCTCCCTGATATCATCCATTTACACAATTTTTCTTTTCAGGTATAATTATTTCATGTAAAAGTTCATTTATGAAAAGGTTTTGAGAGCACGATATTTTGGAAACCTACGAAGCTCGAATGGGGGAACATGAACTTGCTTGATTTTCTACTTTTCTCCTGGACTTTTTTCCCACATTTTCCTTGAGTTTGACAAGACAAAAATGAAGAGGTTCGGAGCCAGTGGGTGACACAAACTCGCATGAGACTCAGACTCGCCCGATCATGAGACTCAGGCTCGTACAAATCGCGTATCGCGTAACACACACTCGCAAAGACAGTGAATCGTGTATAAAAATGAAGTGTTCGAAAGTTCTATTATTCCAGACGATATATATGGAAACTGGGAGGCGCAAAACAGGGTTCTGCAGAACTACTCAATAAGTCCCTCGAGCTGCTGCTGAGCGCCACAGAAGTCATGAAGGAATGCTCATTCACTGTTCCATCTACACAATATAGCGAAAGAAAGTTTCGAACTGATATACCGTTTTCAGCTCCGCAGATATGTACGCCCTCCATTTTTTGGTTTCTGGTTATTCCACTCCGACTCAATATAGTTTATAATATGCAAACACAAAAGGGCGTTTGATTAATCTCATGGCCACTAATGACTCCTTATGTTTATATTTCTCAGCCTTTTTTATAAACATAGACCGCGATTGGAGCAAACATTGGGTCTTGCACGTGCTTTGCAAATGAACAATGATGAATGCTCTGCAAGCTTTAGAAATTTGATGGGAATCCTCCTGTTTGCAAAACTCTAAGAGTAAAGCGTAGCAGTGACGGAAGCCTTTACAACGAAGACTGCAGGCTTCGCAGGATCTGACTCAACCCATGTCAAGTACTCAAACCCTCCGAAATGCGCAGGAGTGACGTTGATCCGTCCAGGCCGGTAACTACTGACTCTAATTTTATAGAGGTTATACAGCGCCCTGATCACGACATTGATTCCTGGCGAGGACGTCGTCTGGTGCCGCAATGACACCATTTGGTGCCACAGTGGTGCTGTTTTGATATCACAAACTCCATCACCACTTTTTTGGTCCAAAGCTATTTGTAGAGGGTTGTTGATGGTTCTGATTATGAACATGACATCCACTCTTGGCGCTGATGCCATTTTGCGCAAATTCTGAAGCATCAATTCAAAATGCAAAAGTATGTCACCGCGAAGAACTGAACCACGGAGCACTTCATCACCCCTTTTTGGTATTCAGGGGGCCGTCCAGGAACCATGGTTCTGTGGTCCAAGCGTTTGCCCCTATATAATGGTTTTGAGAAAGCTGGAAGGCTTTTCTGATTAAAGAAACAATAAATAAAAGTTGAAGTTGAAAAATAGCTTAAGTTGGTCACTGATTATGGGTCGACCTATCCGCAAACTATGGGCGCGGCCTCAGAAATGTGATGGAAAGAATCGGAACCAATGCGCTTTCAAGTAACGTTGGAACGGTAATCTTCCTTACATGGGAATTTGAATGTAGGGAAAATCAAAGAATGTAAAATTAATTTATGAAGCGGCCTATGATGCTGAAAAAACACGTGTAATTCAACAGAAACCCGTATAAAATCCAATTTAAAAAAAAGTTGCTCAAGCAGAATTTACGATGAAAAAGCAACCCATTCAGAATTAAGTCAGGGATGGTTAGTTGTACCAGAAAAAAAGGAAGAACCATGAGAAAAGGCCCAGAACCCAAGAAATGGGATCCCTTTCTTTCGCCCTGATCTCGGCACTGATGCGACTCCGATCGTTGTGCCTTCTTCAATAGAACGCTCTCTCTGCTACATATTTAATCACTCGCTGCGTGTGGATCTGCGACAAGTGATTAGATCATCAATGGGCGTGGTTCGCCTGGTGCGTCAAGAGTGAGCCATGCTAGATCGCCGAGGTCGAATCTTTCGCTTCTGACTGCGTGTCAGTCCACACCTTCAAGACGTCCGCCTGTCTCCTCACTAAGCAATTTTCCCTTCTTTGACCTTCGTTCTTGTCGTGGAATCCTCCTTTGAATCATAGTTCCCGAAGTAGCCCAATGTGGTTTAATGGAGGTAAGATATTGAAACACATTTGAATTTCACAAGCTGACTAACAGCTTCACAAGAACCTCAGATATATTTTTTAGGCGTGACTGTAACTCTTTTTTCTCAATGAAGCTCTGTATCAAAAACTCACTGGCTTTCGGCCATCACTTCATCCTGTGTTCGAACCTGTACTGGAGCGATATCTTCGGTGTTCACATCTGGATTTTTCAGACATGAATTTATTCTCTCGTCAAAATTACCGACAAGATCCTGAAAAATAGCCAAATTTTTTCCTGCTTACATCACATACAAATGATAGGAATCGATTATGCAGCACCTCTAATGAGCTTGAGAGATCCTCGTGCAGCCGATTCTCCTCACCAGACGACACCATATTGGCTTCATCTTCGCTGAAAAATGAAAACCAATTAGGCAAGACGCTTGTGCACATCGATAAATCAATAGAGGAAAAAAGTTGCAGAGATGTTGAAAGATGAGGAAAGATGAGGGAAAGATTTGGTTACCCATGTTGCAAGTAAGACTCCCCAGAGAAGCACCAGTTGATGTCTTTCAGCTACTCAGACCAGGGTGCAGGTTCTTACCACCGGAGAGGGTCACAAACTCTCTAAAATTTCGGACAATCAACGGTGGCTAGTAGGTTCATCATTACATAATCGATTTATTGATTAGTTTGAGGACGCTGGAGATTTTCTCTGAATGGGAAGAAATCAAAGTATATAACCCAGCGTAACAGTAACCCGAACCCTTGGCCGACTACTTAGTCGACTAGCCGATGGGGTCGCGCTTGCAGTCCCCAAGTCGATGAGACCATTGAAGAACGAGGAGCTTTCTAACAAAGTACTATATTACCGACTTATATTTATCAAATATTTCCCAAATCGCCCAACCTACTTGCCTTTTTTCTAGCCTGTTTTTTGATCATACACATAAGTGTTAGTTTCAGTTAAATTTCACGATTATTTTTCCTAAGAATTTATTCGTTGTAATACTGGCAGCTATCCCTTGGAGCATACGCCGATAGCCTACTGCTGCAGAAAGACACAAACGATTGCTCTTTTTTGCAGGTCGAATTGATTCCACTGGAGCTGCAACCGCCGTCCGGCGCATGGAAATTGATTGTGCTCGGACGTTGTTCCTTAGCTGGCCAGGACAGCCAGCTTGCCATTGTCGTTTTGGATTGATTACCACTGCCAATAGGCTTTCAGTGCCGGCAGGCTAGGCCAGTCAGCAGTTTTATTTCCAGAACCGAAAAACTCACGGTCTAATGGACCTTTAGAAACCTGGCGAGAGCCGACAAGGTGCATAAAAGGGGCATCCTGAACAGCGGTCAATGAGTGACCCTGCAAGGCAACGTTCATGGCGAATCCGCCCAACAATTAGAGCAGAAGTTGAACGCATGGCGCATCCGCAATGATGATATCAATGGAGATTTGTATATTATCTTGCTGTTTCATGTCTAGGTTTTCTAGAACCCCACTCAGATCCACACCGAGAGTTTGACAGAGCGGCTGGTCGACCTTGAAAAAGGCTCTTGAAAGTTCATCTTCGTGTCTGTGACTCATAGAGTTTCGGTAGCGAAACGACCTGTGTCTTTTTCTACCGCCTTTCTAAGTGACCCTCAAAATGTTTCGTGGTACCAGAACCATACACTAGTACATAATCCAAGTTTAAATCAATAAACTTGGGCATTTCCAAATCGTCAAAAATATTCACACAGAAAAGAAACTTGTAGAGCAGCATTTCACTCAGTGAAGCAAAAACAAGTATTTTAAGAGTTAATGGATATCTTTTGAGATACGCCACGCTTCGTGATTTCATTCAAAATAGTTGTGGCATTTAGATGCGATGTGTTCTATACAATGTCTTGCTTTAGCCAGCCGAGTACAAGTAGTGTTTTTGTTCTCTGAGACAAGACTGGTACCAATTAACCGACAGCGAAAGAACTGGAGGATTCGAATGTGGACGGCATTCGGGCCTGGGTTTATCTTCAGATCGTGCACGCTTCGCTAGTTCCTACACCTTCTCCGCCCCACTATACCCACATGGTCCTAAAATTTCATTATTGGGAAGAGGTTGAACTAGGAGATGAAGGAAGTCGTGGGTGTCCCGCGACAGACCTTGTAGTTAATGCTCTTCACGACTTTGAAAAGTGCCACTAATACGCAGGTTGTTTCTAACCCCATATGACCCTAATCAAGCAATTGAATAAATCTGGCGGCAGAATTCCAAACCTGCTTTGCGTATATCATTCATGATATTCTATATGGAGCTTCCGACAGTTCGCCCACCCCGCATTTCTCTCGTATTGGCTACGACACTCACAAGCGAAGTGTGCCCTCTGGAATCTCGTAGAACATATGGCCGCACGAGTGCTTGTAAATTCATCCAATGAACGCCAGATGTTTCAATGATGTGACATTCGAGAGCATTGCAATGTTTAAAGTCGGAATCGGTTGTAAGGACCCGTAAAGCCGTGCGTGAACTCCTGGGAAGCGCCAAATCCCAAACATTTCTCTATTTTTGCTCCACATCGCCACCGCAATGTCCCAGCCATCCCCTCTGAATTCTTCGATTTCGACACTCGACGCTGAGCCAATGAAAACTTATCAGTCTGATCAGCCAAAGGCAGGACCTATCCGTTTTATTTTTGCACTTGAAAAATTAAGCGAGGCACTAGTGCCGTAATAATACAGTCAACAAGTTTAATCCAGAGTCGGATTACCATAGTACAATCACATGATTGAAATTGGCATTTTTGAACGCACAAATTCCAAGTCACAAACATAAGCTTTCTGTTGTGATCCGGTGTGCGACAGTGGTACCTTTGTACTCGTTCACCCACTCCTGACAATAAATGCGTGGCACACCTTAGTGGTATTGAGGTTTTCAGCATCTTGAAAACCATCTACACATCAGAAAATACGGCCACGATTGCGCGTGAGACAAGCTTCATATTGCATGCATCTACATAAATAATATATTATGTAGATATGTGTCAGTGTGCACAAAACACGGATGTTTTTGTGTGATCCTTGGTGGGCGGAGTTTGCTCAATGGGCGAGGCTTGGTTCCAAGCAATGAAGTGTTTCAATAA
>KZ347321.1:16372-26540 GCA_002352805.1 Teladorsagia circumcincta | reverse complement strand
GCGAAGGGTAGGTCATTGGCAGACAAAAATTGAAAATTTGCAATGTGCTGTACAATGTCACGTTGTGCTAGAACCAAACACTCTGGATTTTATGTGGGGAAGGGATAGCATTCGATTCTTAAAGGGGGAGGGGAGGGACAAAGAAAGTCAGTTCGTCCATAGAGCACATCAGCTAGCTTCTCGCCACACAGGGTGCCGCCGTTGGTGGAAGTGCGGTAACATACTTCTTGAATTTCCACCTGAGCAGAAGCAGGCCTTCCTTCACTACAGTCGGAGTCACTACAGAGGTCTTTAGAATGAGGTCTGCTACACCGTCGAGCTCAAGGATGTCTACCATCTCCAGCCACAGTAGTTCTGATATACGGACCTCTTCCAACCAGCGTCCCAGTGATCAGTCCATTGAGGATCTCGTTGAGCTCGAGCTGTGCGCCATGTTTCCGTGACAACTCCTTCTGAAGTCTTCAGTGTAGAAGGCTACTATGAAAGTTTTCGACAGATTGGTGTGAGCTCTACAACTTTTCAATTTTTATTGGGAAGCGCCCAGTTTGAATTCAGCAGATCAGAAGATTCAACAAATCATTTTCGTTCTGATTGTGGAGGGATAATGTTTCATTTATTGCCTCCCCCCCCCCCGGCACGGCTGTAAGCAGTGTTGAGCAAAATTTCACCAACATCACTGTTGGCTTTGATTACAGCTGCACGTACATACTCGTAGCAATGTAAGGACCACTAGAATGGGTTTCACACAAAGTATAATATATACGGGCTCTTGGAGCGAAATCTAGGCTTTTCTACTACTACTCCTTAAACGACAGAGAAGTTTACTCATGCTTAGCCTTATAGAAAAGTGCATCAGATAGCAATCCCTCAGCTCCTCCATGCACAAGGATTATCGGCGATATACCTAGACACACTTTCTTTCCTTGATAACTCATTTTTCAAGCTAATTAATGTCCAAAATGGTGAAAGCCCCTAGTGGCAAATTACGCCAATCCTCTTTACGCTTCGGGATAGCTTTGAGCTCCCTCTTTTCCCATTGTAGGCGATTTCGCAATTCAAAACAGTCGCAAATGTATCTCTGGGAAGTCATTATCATGCTATCCCTGCTCATATCACTATGCAGGGAAGGCTTTAAAGAGCCCATATTTCTTTTTGAATCCGCTTCTTAAAAATATGAAAACGTATGGCCACTTACGTGTTGCTGGCGCTCGTTTCACGTCAGCTCCATGGAGTAACGTGTGCCCAGACACAATGGATTATAGAACCTGAAACCATGCAATAACAGTTTTGGCAGCTTGAGAGGATATAGCCCAACAGAATTTTGATAGTGATCGCCTCTTCTGGAGAACTACAGGGTGGGCCAAAATTATGGTAACCACGAGCGCGCGCGGTCTGACCCATTTTTTTTTTCCGAATATCGTATTTGCCATCTTCTTTTTTGGTCATAAAATGATGGATAACAATGTCTTTTCCCACATGCACCCAATAATATGCTGTTCTCAAAATTAGTAAGATAATAATATCACGGTATGTCTTTATTCAAATTGAACCGTCAAAGGGCTGTGGCAGTGACATCTAGCGACTTCAAGGTAACAAAGGAATTCCCATAGGTGATGGTTGGAAGCTTCGAAAAATACATTAGGAACGACCAGATATGGAAAGGGGGTTCGAGGGTTACAGCTAGCACCAGGACAAATATCAAGTGCAGAAACCCGTCGTCCTCCCTGCCACTTTCGTACCGCTAAATCGAAAAAAAGAAATTGGTGTAAAAGACCACTCGACATTCTTAAGGTCTTATATCCATCACGAAGTAGAAGCCACTCGAGTACATTACTTCAGGCGTTTTAGGACAGGGCATTCAGTCATGAAACAAAAATCCCGCAAAGACCGATTTTCCGAGCCCATGGTCCTTGAACAATTGATAACTAAGAATCACCCTCCGAATTCGGCTTGATTTTCTACGCGGTGATCCTGGAGGCAAGAGCAAACGAGAAAAACCCCTCAACGAAGTCTGATTTCCTGAAAAGGATACAACAAAAAATTTGGAATCATTTTGACGTTTCACCTGCGTGCCACCGTTCACGGCTCCCTCTTCATCCGATGGCCTGTAGCAATGCAATGCTTAACAGATTTCAAATCCAACCTAGCATTTCATTGTGATATAGTGGCCAACATATTTTCAGGGTTGATTTGCTTCATTAGTTGATGTTCGCTTTTATTGATTAACTTGGGCCTACCCTGTATACAGCCACGCTCCTGTGTGGCCTGATATGAAAGCGTTAGCCTACGAGGAGATCTTGCAAGGGAGGTCTCTCAGAACATGGCTTCCTGCAAAATGGTTTCCTGCACATTGTATCGACTCATGCGAAGAACAAAAAACCATGATCCGTTTTCCCGAACGCTTCTAAGAAGCTGGGATTAGTGGAGACGAGATGGTCCAAAGTTCGAATCTCGGTGACGACTAATTTTTGCAATTAATGTTGGCGGCTCCAAACTGGGTTCAAATGGCACCAGCGTCGATTAACATGTCATCCTCGTAATTTGAGGACATTTCGGAGGCTCCAATATTGACTGCAACAAATTGTCTCTAGGGATTGAACTTTCGACTATTTCTTCACCACCATTTCAAGGTTCTCAGAAGCGTTCAGGAGTAATTGACCATAGTTTTGTTCCCCGCTTGAATCTTTACAAGATGCAAGAAAGCATTTCGGAAAAGCGCTCCTTGACCTGAAAAACCTCCTTGTTAGAATAAGCCATAGTGCTTACATTTCACTCTTCAAGTAACTAACTACAGCTGTCGTAGTATTCGCTGCTACCTAACCACCATAACTGCTTTGGGGTTTGGGCTACGAAAGGACGGGACGGATAAAGTGTCCTCAAGGGCGCTATTACGACTAGCTTCAACACTCCCAATAACCCCAGCCAAAAAGTGGCAGACCGCAAAAAATAAAGGCATCAATCAATCCAAGCCCAAATGCGCCATATATACGACTTAAACGCGACAGTCGTAGCAACGTTTGGATGCGCATTTTATCTGCACAATGCCCGAATAGCACAAATGTATCAGTAAAGTTTTATCCTATTAGGTTTTTTCAAAATAGTATCGCGAGCAGAGCTTGAAACTAACGGTCTTCATATTAACGGGATTTGAACTGCAGTTCTGTCGATGGTCGAATGAACCCTTGCACCGCTTGAACTTCCAATATCGACCTGCTCCGTTTTACGAAAAATGTTCAAAGCATTGTGTGGACAATTGCAGACAGTTACAGAAAGTCTTTTACATTATTATTTTCATCCATTATTGTTATATTAATAAACGGGATCAGAAAGCATATATAATTTTGTTCATTCTGCCTCGAGCGTTTGATAATTCAGGAGCTGGAACGAAATCATCCTAACACCCAGTAAAATATCGAATTTCATCATTCATTGAAAGAAAGTTCTCAGTGTTCACGGATGAGCCCGTTCGTCCGGCACATCCCAAGTCTCCTTTACAGTACCTCCTGCGAAAGGTTTTCGCTGCTAGCAGCAGCTTGTGAAAACTCTAAACAGGAGGGTCTCAAGAGTCGTACACTATTTTTTTTTTCGAAACAGTTTTCTGCGCGAAGAAGATGTGAACGGCTGGCTCATGGGTAAGTTCCCCGTGGTGACAGAGTTTGCATTTTCGAATTGATGCATGGTGCCGCAACATGTACATATCTGCGGTTAGTACATAATAAATGGCGTGTTACCATCAGGAAGATCAGCGACCCTTGTGAGTAGGTCTTTGCCAGAGAACATCTCAAAAAGATGTGACGCTTGAGCTTTTTCAACTCCTTTTTTCGGCATTCAGATAGACGCTCAATACAAAAATATTGTATGTCATACTTCTGTGTACCGTGCATGCGGCCTCACATCAGACAGATAATCGTTTTTAAAAAGCGACCCAAGGGGTACAAGGCCTTCTATGTAAGCTCAGTTTGCCCACCGTCGTCGGTATTGATATCCGAAGGGTAAGCTAAAACTCGATGCAATATAACAAAGCTGCCATGATGCAGATTTTCACTGCCAGTCATCGATACAATGTGAAACAAACATGTAGTTTAAAAAATTTGAAGGAGATTTCCAGGACAAGGACGAAAGCGGAAGAAAGATTTACTTAGAGGAGAGAAAGGCATACCTCGCAAGGGTAGAGACCGTCACGTAATTCACATAAAGGGATTTGCCCCAGGCAATCTAGCATGACCTTACCCGGGCGCAAACAGTACGCTACTGGCCCTGTACCCCCCCCCCCTCTCGCAACGTCTCCCGTCCATTTTCTCGGTTTTCTTCTTTCTTGCATCACTGACCATCTCTGACAAAATTTCCAATCAAGGTCTGAACCTCACAACGATTTTCTTAGAGTGGAAGTAGTGTTGTTTCTCAGTCGGCGCTGTCAAACATCTGACCGGTGCAATACAGTGTAAGCGAGCAATGTTGTCTATTCTCTTTTTGGGATGAGCAAGAAAACTCTTGCTCATTCGGAACCGCTGCAGTTTCTTCGCATGCGAATACAGGATATACATGTTTAATGAATCTGATGTCAGTTGATGTACAAACTAATGTTTTGTCCCTCCACATGGGTCTCGTATAATTGGTCAAATTAGTAAACAAGGGGAAGGATGGCGTGAGGTGGTCAAAGATCCTCGACGCGGATCGTATTTGCTCCGGGGAACATATTCGGAATTTCAAGAGGTCGTTGATACGACAGATTGCACAGCAAGAGAAATATGGGAAAATAATAGCAATGTGAAAGATGAAATCTGCTTTTCCAGTAGAAATATGTAAACCCCGCCCTTACATCTGCCCTTTCCCGTCGATGGCAACTTTGAAGAAATTCGAAGGCAGATATGAGGGTGTGTTTCGCAGTTATAACACCATTCACACAATTAGCGCCACCTGATCAAAGAAGGTCTTGTAGATCTTGGGGCAAGAGGTCGTATCAAGCCTTCCTCGTAGGGAGAAGGGGTACTGCTGCAGTCATATTCCCACGTGATGGTCACCCAGCCCCCACCCCCAGATGAGTTGAGGGTCTTTACGATTTTGATCCCGGAAACAGCTTGCAGTTAGAAAAAGTGGTCGATACAGCAGGAACGCATTTCGCTCGGAGGCAGCGATTACGATAATTTGATGTTGATCAAATATGAAGGCTTAGAAACAAATGATGAGTGGGTGGAAAAGGTACCTAAACAAGCCATCGAAAACCGCAGGATTGGGGCCACCATTTTGCCAACTGGTTTTGGACAAGCTTATGGCTTAGATGATGGCGTTTAGGTGAGGAAGCGTAGAGAGAATATGGTAGTAGAGGACAAAGTACAAAGTGTGGCTGTTTAGATTGAAATGTGCTTCTAATTGAAAAACAAGCGATCAGTTATTATGGCAGTATCACAAACATCACTTAGGGGCGGAGCGGTTTCGTAGCCGTGCGGCTTCTATTTGAGAAGCCTAACTGCGCTGAGCTCGCGCCATGGAGACGCCAGAGTTCATTCCCTCTGCTGTTTTGTCATTCTTACGAGGGCGCCTATAGTTTCCTGGTGCAGAATCGATTAATCGGGTGCATTGATTTTAAATCTTAAATCCTACGCACATATAGGAATTTTATGTGCCAGCTTGAGTTAAAGAGAATAGTGAAGGAATTTTAGGTATCTTATCAACAAAACAGTTTAATTCATTGTAACTTAGATATTTATAAGTTAAAAGCGAGATAAGATCAGCCTTCTTTCAGATTTTTTTTTGAAATGTTTGATATTTTTTTGCAATTTGAACATAATAGCTTTATTTAGTCCCGCGGGTATTCCCAGACTTCTGCTATTAACGGCGATCATTGGTTAAGATGTCCTCAAGACAGACCTCATAAAGGAGCAGACGTGCTATGGTTCCGCCGTCTGCACTTGCAACAAAATCAAGTTCTTTTCCGGAGGCGTTCAGCCGTTGACGACTTTATCCCCCGCACGCGCTCTCCAACGAGCAAACAGTTTCCGCTTTTAAACCTCATTTTCTCCATATTCGAACCTACTGCGGTATGTAGTAAAATCACACAAATGAGTGATCAATAACCTTTTTCGTTTGCAGAGCAGGACTGATGTGTGAACAGCAGCAGGATCCTCTTGTCCATTTATTCACTGGTCGTACTAAATGCCCCCCTCCCCCTTGTTAGCTTTTCTCGTGCCTCCGTGTGTTCACACGCGTTCGGAAAAGGGAGTGTCTATAGAAGATTTCCTTATTGCCACATTGACACTTCCTCCTAACGAGTTTCCGACGGAATCCGTGAATGGCACAAGTTCGCGTATTGATCGACGAAGCTCGATAGATGACTTCCGATCAGGTCAGCTGCCATTGCCGTGGCCGAAAAACCGCTCACTCCATCACGTTCGTGCCGGCGAACTCCCGTGGCCAATTCCGTTACGTCTGCCCTCTCACACGCAGTAAAATAGTACAGCCTCACTACCTCTGTGTACTAAATTCGAGGCATTTCACCTAGGCCGCTCTTCCTGAATGATTTTGTCGAAGAATTTAACGGGGAATCGCTTTAGTTTCTAAACATAAGCAGGGGATTCTGTAGGTCTGGCGCCAATTCGTTCTTTTGATAGTAGTAGAACTGGCTCATCCGATTTCGCTGATGTTGACATATCCGCACCTTTCCAGCTGGCTCCAATCACATCGCTATTCATCACAATTGTAATTGTACTGTATCTTCTTTTGGCTCGTTCGCTTTTGAGAGGTTGAAGAGAGTTGTCGTTCAGATATTTATACAGTTTGAGACTTCAAAAGTTTTATTACCAAAATCAAATCACAAAAGTATTCCCAAAAAAGAAATTCAAAAGTGTTTGTTTTGGATAGGCGATATTTCGGTGCCTAGCACCTTCTTCTGGCTCTGAAAGTATCTTAGATTAGTAAGTTAGCTAATACTATGGAAGTTTTAACCAACTCACCGTGTAATGCCTCTATTGTTGTTTGTTTGAGCCATACAAGCCCTTGTTTAGGCCTTTTCAACCCGCTTTGTGCCTCATCTCCAAAATAGCCTTATCAGAGATACGTTATGATAGTGAGATTTTTATTGAAGCCACTCCTCTCCTATTCAAAAACTGGAAATGAGGAAAACAACAATTCTATTCTGTTCTCATTACAGTCGCAACCCATTTCTGGTTAGAAAATGGTGCGAGGTTCTGGGGTAGGGCTTTCTTTTCTCCTAACTTTATCAGCCGCTTATTAGTCACATTCATGAACTGCTTTCTTTGATGTTGACTACCGTAAGATCCAATCGAGTTGTCTGTGACAACAAGTGGAACGGATTGCGTACATAGAGAGGGCAGCAATAAACAATGAGTTCTAATCTTTCTGAATATTGTAATTCGATAGGAGCAACCATCGAGTCCTTGTTTGTATCTCAAGTGCGTAAGGATGTTTTCACTAACACCGGCCAGGGTAAGCCACGTGTTGGCGGAAATTGAGTAGCCATTACGACCCCACCACCAGCTGCACTCACAACAACTCTTTTTCACGAGTCATATCCCCATACCCATATCTGTGCCAGCAGAAATAGAGAAAATACCGATATTCATGTAAAATGTCCCAAGATTTCGTGGAATTCTGTGAAAATTTCCCAAAATGTCCCCATGAAAGCTCTATAAGCTTTCCTCTAAGGTTTGTATTCTGTTAGGTTCCTGTTTTTGACTTTTCCCACTACATTCGAGCTCACCTTCCCAGAATGAAGTAGATCTCTTCCCTCAAACGTCAAGGTTTACCCGAACAATTCACTAGAGAAAAATGCACTGTGCCGCTGGTCAACTTGTCGACATGATTGCATCTTTTTCCCAGTCTACTTGAGGTCGAGGCTTCAGAATAGAGGCTCACTTCCATCTCGCTCAACTTATAGAAAACAAAATCCATGGGCTCGTCTTGACTAAACAAAGTATTTCCATTATTAGGCCAGAAAATGTAAAAATTTAAGGGAACACATAGAGGAAGTGTTATTGTTAAGGATAACACTTGAAGATACACTATAGCCCAAGCAAATTGCCCATGCCAGAGTAGCTAAATTACTCTTGACGAATAATACGGAGATATAAATAGCTCTGTAGTTGCTTCTCACTTCGGGCATAGCCGATTTAAGCTTTCTATTTTTTACCATTCCTAGTCAAGAAAGGCAACCGAATGCGATGGTGCCATGGGTGGCACCCTAGTTATGCTCGATACTTGCGAGCCAAATGCGCGTTCCATCTCTCCTGCATTGGGTGACAAGCGCCACAGTTACACTCACACATAGGATTGAGTATAAGCTTTGGAATCCTTCGATAGTGGACAAAGTCACATGTGTGGCGCATCCACCTCAGGCACGTCGTCCCTTCTCGTCATCTTTGGTCCTCGAGTACTTCAGACTAAAAGTTTGCAATGCTCTATCGGCCCAATTCTGCCGCTTTTTTCAGTGTGCATGTCGAAATACCTACCACAGCTGTGAACGTCCACGGAATTCAGAAATCACTTTCATAAATGAAGAGGAATTCTCCAGGAAACAAAGAAGCAATTTCAATGACTTTTTTATGAGTGGATGAACAAGAACAACTTGAGCGTGGCACGTTGAAGAAGCTGCAATCGAATTGCTTCCTCTATTGCTATTTCCGTGCGTTTTCCGTCCTAATGCGGTGGCGAAAAAGAGGCTCTTGAATACTTACTTCCAACATGTCCAACTCTGTGAAATAAGAAGTGTAAGAGGTCTTGATTTGCGTCGTCAGAACTCGCAAACGGAAGAAGTTTCCGAACGCTTCTTCATTTGAAGGCACATTCTGCGATAAGCTAACTAGAACTTCTCCGTACTCAAGGTAGACTGCTCCGCTAGAGCATAGGCTGTACCCATTCCTGGGTTCAAAGGCGCATGGCAAGGAAGCTAGCTAGCTAGCATGTTGCTCAAGCAACTGCACCTTCCAAAAGTGGCTCCGCCTCAAGTATTGTATAACATTATGGATGACGTCTGCGTTTCGCTCGTTTCCATTCTCTCTCGCCATCTAGATGTCTGCTCCCTCGTCAAGGTGCCTCGCTTTTTTGACGTTAGTATAAGCAGAATTTTATTAGTGAATAACGAGAAGGGGATTCCAGTTCATGAAATTTCCAGCGCCGTAATTTGCTGCTTTGTCTGGAAGGCCGTCAGTTACCACCTGCAAATTCCTTTGAGAATCCGATTGCTCACACTTCAGAGTCATGCAGCGGAGCTGGGAGTTTTTCTATTATCCCGCCGGATTAGCCCGTGCACAATCAAATGTTCATTGTTCAAGAAAAATCGATCATTATTTTGAAGTTCACGAGTCAATGTGGTGAGGCAATAGGTGAAAGTGTTCTCAGTAATTGCCCAATTGTACTTTATCACGTTTTTACACATCTTGCAACCGCTCTTGGAACCCCACGGGTTCTGAGCTGCTTCCACTCAAAAGCCTTCAATCTCATGAATACAGTGATAGCCTCCTCTTGGCACTTTTCTTTATCGGTCTCGTCCCAATTTTTCTGTTCCTGCCTCTATTTTCTTATTTTCCATATCTTTCCATTCTCATTTTCAATTTTTTTTCTTTTTTTCAACTTACAATATTATTGTAATATAATGTCAATAAAGTAGAACAGCTCTTCCGGGTCATTTAGCATCAAAGATTACGAGAAAAATTCTGATGTTCGTTACTGAAAGTGGTGAAAGGAATGGGTGAAGAAAACCGTGAGTATTTGACTTGGTGACATCCAGTGGATGCGCCATGACGACGTTTCCCGTGTCAATTGTTCCCGTCGTTTTCCTTGTTTCCCGTGTACTTTTAGCCATTCCATTTCAGTGAGTGCACCACATGCATACAAGAAAGCAGTTCGGGTGAAAATCCAGTTTGGGGGGGAAGGGGCACTCCATTGGGTTGAGATAATGATGATGCGTTCATGATACCTTATCAGATCATATTAGATGTACTTTCGATTAGTATTGCTGTATTGTGGAAACACCTTGAGACGCTTCCATATCTGTACCTGCCGTGGCCCAGGCAAACGGTCGTGGATCACGGGGACGGACACTCTACCTAAGTTTAGGGGCGGAGGAGTTTCAGGGTGGTTACCACGTGGGAACAACCGGGCAGGAAATTGGCAGAATGCGTGGATTTTGGGACACACACCAGTTCTTATCAAA
>KZ347320.1:38431-48918 GCA_002352805.1 Teladorsagia circumcincta | reverse complement strand
GTTTCCCTGATGGAATAGAAAGTGCTCTTCAATATGCAGTAGGGCTCATTTGGTCGATTTTAGAAAGGGGCAATTTATCTTGCTTCGAACATAGGTATAAGTGACTCTTTTTTTTGGCCCCCCCTGTATTTCAATGAAAATTCTTTATGTCCTCCTCTTTTACGTTTTTTTTTTATAATGAGAATTTCTCAGTATTCATGACAAGTCAATATTGCCTGCCTTTTCCAGCCTCGAGAATATGATTGTACTTTGGTCGTTCTCTCGTTATTCTGCCCTCATTAAAGGAATCCTTCGAGAGGAAATGCAAAAACATATGAATTCCACGCAGTCAGACGACCTTTCGGAATAATTCCATGACGTTTGAAAAACTCAGGCGAAAGCAACATCGCAGAAGCTCCTTTGCCATACGACTTCCATGAATTCGAAAGTCGATATAGTTAGGTAACACAACAGAAGCTAGCAGTTCGGAGGAGTCAGGGCTCACCTCGAACTCTGCTTCGAGAAGAGCATTCTCTCCATGTTTAACAGCCCATTGGAATTTTCCCAACGCGGTACTATTTGTGATTTCGGGAAGGGGGAGAGGGTGGTCATTAAGGGGGATTGCACTGAATTTTGAGCATTTTAAAATTTTCATGATAACTGCGTAAAATGTGTGAAATTCTCAGATCTCAAGTTTACGGTGGACTAGTTGCCTAATAGTTCAGTTTTACCAGGTATTCGACCTTAATAGTAATTCATAGGTCCAACAGACCAAGATCCATCGTACCTTCAAACGCTTGCGTAGTCAAAGGAGGTACAACGTCTTGGGATTACCGTTTTTTAACACTGCTCACGTCGTACATGACTTTGAACGTTCAAGAAATCAAAAATGGGCCACTGTACGGACATTTGAAAGTCGGTACTGTTTCATTGTGACCGTTTCAAAAAAAAAACTTCCAAACGTTTCCACTTAGCACTACAGTTGTGAACAAAGATGGAGCGCGCGGCGCATTCCAGAAAGAGCGTGATCAGCGAGAAGCTCTTCACTTATTTATTGCTTTCATATCATGGTAGACGTACTCAAGCTGTTTTTCGTCGAAATCGTTCTATGGTGGCATTCTCCTCCATAATTTCTGTGACACCTCCTTTACACCATCCGAGTAGTCAAGAATGTTCTCGCTTTATTCAATGATTCTCGCAAGAATCCAAATGAGACCATATTCCAGCACCACGCCCTTCAATTATGATTGCTCTCCTATTTCAAGGCTCCATAGCCCATTTTCAAGAAACTGGTTTCGAAAGATACTGTATATGATTACAGTAGCTTGAACAGGGCAATACAGTGTTTTATGGAGACAGTTAAAGCGATCCCTATAAGAATTCTGACCATATATAAGACTCGCAGAGAATCATTTCTGAAATGATTTCTCATTTTCAAAAATAGAGAAGTGCTCGGCTTCGATTAACTTTTTCGAAATACGCCACATACATGGCAATCTATGTGGTCGTGGGACTGGCCCAAAGCGTTCTAGAAGTGATACGTACTCTGAAGCCATTGTTTATATAGATCTTTTTGTTTGTATTGACCAATGAATTACGATCCTGAACGATCAAACGCCTTGTGAGCTTCATGCGCGATCGACCTACAGCCCACAAACACCCTCAGCTTCTTTTTCTTCATAGCGCTAGCGCGTAGTCGCAGGGTCCGCTGCCGAACGCGTTCAGGATTCTCATGCTATTGAAAAAACCGCGCGTTTGTCGAAGTAAACACTTAAGGCACTGAACACGATGCCTGGGAGGGGGAACAGTTTCACCGTAGAACGTCATAAGTGAACCAGACCACTTAGTGGGAAGGGATGACCTTCACGTTGGAGTCACACCTACTGTGGGCGGCATCGTTGGTCATCATGCTACCTCCTTCTAATACATGCTGCAAAATTTGATATACAAAATTCATATCATCATACCATATCTCAAAAATCCTTATACTTCCAGTAGATCAGCTCGTTGCCATCCTCCTACGTCCTAAAACAACGCATGCGGCTTTGTGGTTCTGGGCTCTTTGCTGGCCTCTGGTTCCTCTCAGTGCTATTAATATTCCCTCTGAAGTTGTCCCTTAAAGGCAGATGACACGATAAAGTGGATGTTGAAAAAGGAGTGTATGTGTCTACTATCAGGGGAGAGTAGCCCGAGAGAAACTGAAAGTGGTACTTTTGTGATGAAAAGGGCTTCCGTAGAAACCCGTTCCTCTAGATCCGCACAACCCTCTGCCCACGTGCAATGCTCCTGGTCCTTCGCCGTCTGAATCCAGCCACTTTAGCAGAGACGCAGAGTCAAAGCGTTCACTTTGATGACGTCAGTACCGACAAGACGCTATTAACAGCAAAATAAATGAGAGAATAAGGGTCCCGTTTTGCAGATTTCAGCCTACTTTCCTCAATTTTTGTTCACTGCCACACCTCCTAGCAGCCCCACCTCCAATTCCATCACCGACCAATTTATCATACCACCTGTTTCAAAGAAATGCGTTCATTTGAAGCTACTTATGGTGTGAAAAGGAAATTTGCCACCGACTTTCAATGAACGAAAGTGCTACTGCAATTTTGCTGAGATTCTAGCGGTTAAAGAAGTGCACGTGCAGCAACCAGCTGTGTGTTCGCTACAAATTCGACAAGTTCTTTGTGCGATTTCACGCTCAGCTGCATTGGCAGCTGCACGGTTACGGCACGATAGTTTCCTGGTGTTTTGTTGACACCATGGCCTGCCGGCAGCAACCAAAATAACCGATTAATGTGTGATTCATGACTTGTTCTCTACTGGGGGACAGGAACAGAACGATTCAGGAACATTCTCGGAATTCCTTACGCGGAAAGGGTTTCGTGATAAAATAAAGGCAAGAAATTGAGCGCATGAGGTTGAAGATCTCTTTCCTGGTAGGTGCGCCACTCGGTTGAATTCCTTCAACTTTTCAAGAGGGATTGCATGTTTCGGGCCATTGCAATGAATTGCGGTGGGCAGATGATGTACAAATTTATGTTCAACCTCCCAGACCAGCATGCCAGCAGTAGACCACCCAAGGAGGTTTATCAGGGTTGCTTACACGAGGGAAAGGCAGTGATCCGGAATTTGATCCCAGACAATGTAGGTAGTAAGCCGCACTCATAGTTGCTCCAATTAGCCCGATAAGCTAAGTACAAGCAAATATACAGCAGGAGGGGTGGGGGGAAGGGGGCAAAAACGTCACCGCTCATGACGCACTTCACCAATTTTTCGTCGCACAGAGTACCGCCGTTAATGGAACTTGGCAAAATATGGCGAAATTGCGAGCATTATGTTGCCTTCACCGTTCTTACAGTATGACATCATTTGCCATCACCGTCGAGCTTAAAGCAACAGTCCCAGCAGGATCGAAGTTGGCGCGGCGATCAGAAGACGCACCATATCTTGCCAGCCGTGGAGATCGTGTGATCGAGGTCTCTACGGCTGCGGAGGCATTGGCGATCGTTTTGAGACCACAGGGACTATTTGAAGTCGATTTACGATGCAAATCGTGATCATCTACGAATTTCCACGGCTACAAAAG
The DNA here is from genome assembly GCA_002352805.1 of Teladorsagia circumcincta. Lineage (NCBI taxonomy): Eukaryota > Metazoa > Nematoda > Chromadorea > Rhabditida > Trichostrongylidae > Teladorsagia > Teladorsagia circumcincta. Next base: position 45,356 of record KZ347320.1, on the reverse strand, counting down.
GGGTGCGGCTTTTGTTCGCCACGCCCACTTCGACCCTGCTATGACTGTTGTTTCAAGAACCACGGTAATTTGCTCCAGCCTAAAGCTGCTACATTATTTCTCGGATCGGTATAGCTTCCAAAGCCAGTAGCTCTCACTCTTCTACACCGCTTCTGGCCAGCGGTTTTGATATGGTCAATATGGCCCACAATCTTCTAAGGACCTCGTTGAGCTTGAACCGCGCACCATGTCTGTGTGGAAAGTCTTTTGACTTCGTCGGGGTAAAAAGCTATTATGAGGTTTTTTGATGGACTGGGATGTGCTCTCAAGTTTTTAGTCGGGTTCTCTCTGTTCGAATTTACTAAAGTGCAAATAGTTCCATTTTAGGTGTGACGGGGAGTGACTTTTAGCCTCCCCCTCCCTGTGGTCAATCAAAAATCTTGATCAATCGCCAATCACCAGCGTCAGGCCCAGGTTGACAGGCCGGCTGATGGAGACCCCAGTCACAAAAACCATGTCCAAGGACAGCGGACCCCGCGACTGCGCGGGACTAACGCTAGGGAGAAGAAGAAGAAGAATCGCCAATCAAAAATACGTCACATATTGAACTTCAGTGAGAAATTCGTTGGTATTCTCACTACGTAGGTCTATGGAAAGGCGTGCGGTGACCAGCAAATGTACTTGTCACTGATTTGTTTCCCCAGACAAGTCCTTCAACGAATAACCGACCTCATGGGGATTGAGAGATTCGATCCACAAAGTGCGTGTCCCCATCATGGTGTTATTCTTCTTAAAACCACTTTTTCACGAGATTCTCCGAGGAGTAGTAGGGACAAGGTGCCATTTGCCAGCCCTTTTGGGTCATCAAGGACTTTAAAACCTTGCTGGGCTACAATTGGGGCTATGAGAAGAGAGCTGTTGTTCACTCCGATGACTTTATCCCTGCAAGAGGTCCAAGTCCTGTGGCACTAATTTTCTTCAAAAGTCCTTCAGAAAGCGTTATCGCCTTATTTGTCCACGAAAACCTCCAAAAAGCCTCAGCGAAACTCCCACTTCACATTCGCAGCCTTTTCGGGGACAATTTTCTCGTTGAGATCCGGTTTTATGCCCATCGTTCGCTTTTGATGAGTTTGCCCAGCTGGCCGATATTGCCTGGGCGAAATCTTATGTCTGAGAGAATCGCGACGTCTGGGAAGGTCATTGGCAATTTTTTCAATTGCTGTGGAAGTACAATTCGTCTCGAGTCATTCTTCCGGTGGTTTTCTCCGCCGACTCCGTACTTATTCTACGAATGACCTTGCAGGATGTGAGAGACCGCCCACGAAAATTTTTCATCAACTTCCATTCTAGCTTGTCGACATATTACCCTTCTAAATTATGCATTTTCTTCCACTGAAATATTCCTTATTCTCGAACTGCCCTGAAAATAGGGAGATCAAGCAAGCACTACCAAAAGCAAGCATTTCCAAAAGCGAGACTATGTTTTAGCAAAAGTTTAGGACCACTTGCCCTCACCCTTACCCGCATTCGCTAGTTACGGACATATTCCTAATCCATATAAGACAATTTTCCTAAAAGTGGAACCCAGTGATTGGCAAATGTTGTGTATGTAGTTCTGCTCTGTAGGCGTTCTCTTGACCAAACTATATTTTTATTAAGCTTCACCCATTCAAAAAACCCTCCGCCTATAGCAGGTGGGTCTCCCTAACTCAAGCTGGCAAGTAAATGCACAACTTTTGCATTTTCACACCGTACTGAAATCAAATTCAAAATTTAAGCGCCGGCATCGCTTATTCCGATGCATGCCCCGCCCAGCAGGGGCGGAGCTCCGCTCAGCTAATGTGTTTCTTGCTTTTTCACCGATTCCGCAGCCATGCCATGCTAAACTTGATCAGAACTCCTCGGGTAGTTTTTCAGGTAGTAGCAGCAGTACCGAATTTGGTGACCAACACACAGACAGAAAGGGTTGGCAAGCACTTCATATGCAGTACACAATTTTTCGCAGCGGGCCATTGACTGCCTTCAGCTAGCGTGAAAAAGTCGCGTAATAGCTCTATTGGTGCCAAAACCTTTTCCGTCACTGTGGAGCGATGGCGCCAACATAAAGGATATACAAAGCGCCAACATAAAAGCACGTTTATTAGCCCCTTTCGGCACATGCCAACCAATCGGCCTCCATTCAGAATCATCATTGGTTCTGAAAGCGCATTTGTTCTGTCCTATACAAAAACTTCCAAAAACGAGCTAATGTAGCACATATCCGTAATTCCATCCTTCCAGTGAGTCACTGGAAACTGATTCACTAATGGGAGGGAGGGGTGCATCGAGGCTCACAGCGCGTGAAATTTCCGATTCCACAACAAATATCCCCATCTGGATACATGCTCAGCGATTCTTGCACAAATAAAAGGCTCTCCACACCCTGCGGCTTCTTTCCTGCAAAAAAATTGGAGTACTATTATTGTACCACAAAACCGGCCCCAGATGGAAGCTTGGTTGCCGTGCGCATGTTATGATCCGGAATTCGATCCATAAAGGTGGAATTTAAGATGGAAAGGCATCTCATTGCGAATTAAGTTAGAGATGGTCACTGATGCACGATAGAGGAAAGAACCGAGCGAAATGGCCCAGTGACCCGATGATTTTCGCACAGAGGCGACTCTCATCGGTGCTGCCAACTTCGCGATAATGCTATCTTCGCTGAAGTCCTGGAGACTCAGACACGAGAAAACGCGAGTACTGGGCGTGGCTCGCCAAGTGCGCCAAAGTGAGGTCACGCTGGACCGCCGGAGCTCATTGCCTTCGCTATAAATTGCATGCTGGTCCGCACCCTCAGGAGGTTCGTCTGTCTCTGAACTAGGTGAGATTCCCTCTCTTCGACCATAGTTCTTTTCGTGAAATCTCCCTTTATGTGCGTTACCTCTGGCAAGCAAATACTAGTAATACAACTATTTATTTATTCGTTTACTTATTTATTTATTTGTTTTTTATTTATTTATTTATTATTTATTTATTTACTTATTATTGACTATTACATCAAGAAGGTGTTCCACATAGGGTGAACCAAAGAGAAAACTCAAACTAAATCACTAGAAAATCCTCGTATTCGGGCTGACTACTCAGGCTTCCACAATCTCCATAGTCGCATCTTGCATTCCTTACAGCTGTTGTCAGAGATCAACGCCGATCCTTCCTTTCTACTTCCTTCCTTCCTTCCTTACTCTCAAACCATATTGGAAAAGTAGCCCTACAACGCCTGATGTCTGCAGTGCATCGCAAAATGCAAGCCTACAGATCTTCGCCAATTTTTCCAAGTTGCTCCCTGCAATCTCTCCTTTTAACCCTTGAGAGGACCTTCATGAAAGGAAGACTTTGACGGACTCTTTCTTGTAAACGTCTGGAGCGATTCAGTGAAGCTTCCATTTACGGCAAGTATTGGAAGAACCGCATAAAAATCGCACAGCTGGCGCAATCTACCTTCTGCAGAATGGGACCAAATATAGCGCATACAAGGTCCTCTATCTTCTCAAAAGGCTTATTTTCGCAAAGAATGAGAAAATATAGGCATTAGCTTTTACAGTTTCATGTGCTGCCATTTCATATGCCAAAAGATTTTGCAAGCTAAAACGCGCTGAACAACTCAACTATTTCGGATGCACGTCGAGTGCATGGCGCAATCCTTCATGGTGTGCCAACGCAGCTTATGTTCGAAAGAATTCCTCATCTACAACTTTTCACCCACTAAACTCGACATTTCTGTTTATCACGATTCAATTCTTACATTTTAAGTGAACGACTAGCCGGTTGCGTGCCGACTACCAGTCAATACCACCAGAAGGTCACACGGGCGGAACGATCTTACTGCATATTCATGGCCTCATTTTCTTTCACACATAATACCCGCAGCAGCAGTTCTCTTATTCATCTTCACAAACAATTCCCATAAGATTTCTTTCGTTCACAATTGAGTGTATTGCTCGTCCAGTTTCTAAGGAGATTCTCTTCTGCGCGTGAAGACAAAAAAAAACAACTCATTTCGATTTCAGGAAACCAGTGAGCGCTTCAAGCATGGCGGAAGACGCTAAGGAAGCTAAAGAAGAACTGCTGGAATTTGAGACAGTACGTTTTTTTCGACTTCTCCACCTAGACATATCGATTCAGGCACATTTCTCATGTTAAATTCTATCGTAAAAATCTTGTAGATAACAAGGGTTGTTTTTTTTGGTGAAATCTAGTTGGAGGAGGCAACTCCACTGCGCTCTCCAATACTCAAGATAAGAATGAGAGCGCTGGGGACACGTAATCGATCATTTAAAGTGTACTTCTGATAAGTACTGGTGTAGTGTGGGAGTAATCCAGAGGTGCATTCACAGTTTGGCCGGCTATGGCCAAGGAAACGGTCCTGAACCACGACAGTAGAGTTTTGCCTTGGTCTAAGGGTGGAAGAGCTCCAGGGTGGATAAAAGCTGCCCAAAATTGGGCAGGATGGTGCCAGGAGGTGTGGAATGTAGGATACCAAGCGGTCTTTATCAAAAGTACGCTTCAAATGAGTCGTCCGAATATAATCTTACCCTTAGTCTTAGATAGCTCAAAGGAGTGCTCTCTAGGACTAAGGATAAGAAACTAAGGAGTGGCCTCCTCCAACTGAATTTTAACCATTTTTTTGCAAAAAAGTGGACAAACGCGCGCGTTTTTTAGTAATGAAAAATCTTTCCTTCATGTTCAATTTTTCTTCGGTATTTCTACTTTTACCAAGTATTTGTCGTATTCTAACTTTATTACCTAGTAAGTACTCGGCGTTAAGCAGTAGCGAACACGGCTCTCATCTGTCCAGACTCTTAGCTATACGATTTCAAGTTTATAATTTCTAGTTGACTATCTATCAGACTGTGGTTATTTCATTTACCTTCACTGTCCGTTTCCGTAACTGGTTCATTTCCTCTTTCCAAATCGTTGTTCTTTGGCTATGTACAGGGTGGCCACAAATCGTAGTAACAAGAGCCGACGCATACATGTTTAAAATCAAACTGGGGCAAATTTGAATGAAGATTTTAGGGCATCGGAAAGGCGAAGGTCCACGAGCATAGAAAGGCCCAATTCCTAGATACTTGCTTGGGTACTAATACTCGCCATTTTATCAGTAACACGCCTCGGTGGAAGAATTACCTGGACCACTTCGCTCATCTGTCAATGTCATCATCAGCCCATTTGGGAAGTAACCCTGTTCTTTGTCTCTTAACCTTCAATTGATATACTTGTGCTTTGCGATTGCCATTTACATGCTGTGTAGGTTTCCTGTGATCACTTCATTTTGTTACCGTAATTTGTGACCACCCTGCAGTTTCTGAGGGTTTCGTTTTCGGTATGGTGTTCCTCACCACGTCAATTGCGTCTGCTAACAAACAAATAAACAAGTAAGTAAATAACTTTCAGATGGTTATGTAGTTAAATGGTTTTCTTTTGTATCATATATTCTATCCCTCAGAAATTGAGCTGCTCCGAAGCCTCGCTAGAACCCGAATTCTGTGTAACTCGGGAAAACATCAGTCTCGATAATTCCGCGGATCAACTCCCTCACCTTGAAACCTAGGCATTGTTTGTTATTTATGTGTTCTTGATAGTTCAACCGCGAAGTTTGTTTGTGGGAATTTTCTTTACAGTCAGCGTTTCGACCTTCGCGTCGTCTTCAAAGGCGTCACCACCGGGGTGTAATAATACTACACAAGGTTATTAGTGAATCTTTACATTCTTTACATTAGTGTCGAATAGTCGAATTGAATCCGCTCTGATGTAATAACCGAGTGCAGCATTGCTACACTCCAGCGTTGAAATCTGAAGTCATTGAAAAGGTCGAAACACTGTTGTGAGAAAATTTCTATCTACAAGCCTTGGGACATTAATATGAGAACGTATAAAGCTGGGAAATTTCATACACGCAAAAAGCTCTAGAATCTCTTGGGAAGCTATTTATACACTATTGCGCAAAGCACCTTCGTCAGCCCCAACGATAGATAGGCCTTGATGGATCTGTGTCAGCTAGTACGGTAAGGATCCTCCTACTGTACCCTCTGACACGGAATGCGAGTGTTTCCCATCCTATCATTAACACGTTGACGACAACGCGCGTTTTGAGATTTTGCGCCTCGTGGGACCACAGCGATTTTGCAGGCGCCGCCGCCCCACCCTAGATCTGTAATTTTTGAACTATAACTGCGCAAAGATTGGATTGGACGAGATGTTTTCTATGATACTCGATGTGGTGAATGTAACGAAAGGTGCATTTGTAAAAATCAACCGAAATGGCGAGTCATGGTAACGAAAAGGCTAGTTTAATTTGCTTTCGCTGTATTCAACCTTAAAATTATTTTTGACACGGTTATCCGCTTACATACATATATCCTGCTATATTTGTAATTCTGAACTTACTCCTACTACTCTTTTTTACGACCTAGCTTATAACAATACAAAGAAAATTAGGATTGAACCCAAGTGAGCAATTCGTAGGACTTAGAAAACTTTGGCTAAAATGAAGCATATTCAACTAATGGGTGAACCTCGCCGTGATTATACATAATAAGGTGGGATCCATCGGATAAACACAAAAAATTAGAAAACACCCAGTGCATTCGCGAAAAAAATAAACTATATGGTCCCACACGGTGCTCAAAGTGTGCAGCGCATGCGCATCACAATGTCGTCAACGTGTTAATAGCTCTTCAACGGGCTTTTCAGTGAATTATCAATGTTTTTATGCTTTTGTTTTCTTCTAAAATGTTCTATCGTTGAAGTCATTGTTTTTCCTGCACAGATGAGATCAAATCGCTAAGGGAACAGCTTAACTAAAGAGTCAAAAATCTTGAGAATACAAATTAGGTTCCATTAATAGGCTAAAATCACTGTGGACATGATTTGTAGTGTTGAGGGAGGGTCTCAGATAGGTTGGAGG
>KZ347318.1:40707-54670 GCA_002352805.1 Teladorsagia circumcincta | reverse complement strand
TGAACCACGACCTCGGGGGGGGGGGACGGAGCAGTCCGTAAAAAGCCCTTAAGACTAGGCCTAGGTAACAGGGACGAATTCAGGAGAATAGGAAAATTGCTTCCGCAACCGGAGTCCCTCTTCTCCTCAAAGTTTAGCATTGAAACTATGTGTTCCTCTGCACTGGTACCACCCCAGACACCCACCCACTCAGTACAACCCGAAAAGGTCGAATTTTTGGTGCTGAGGAGGTGGGGAGGGGATCACGCAGCGGAGCAGTCTCGAGCGCGAGATCAGGCTCGAGAATCTCAAATAGCCAGAAGTTGTGTTCTGCGAATCACAAATCATATTGTTCAGGGCCTACTTACCCCTTTCTTGGCTCTGGCTTAGTGCCATCGCGCTCAAAAGACCGCCCAGTGGTCCCCCAACTTACTTAGCACAAAATTTTTGGGTCTATTCCAGTTAGGGGGGGGCATCACTTGCAGACTCTCGGCGTTCTTGTATAAAATCGCACTTTCCAGTTTGACACGCATGTCAAGTGACTGCCCTCCACCCCCCACCCCCCTAGACTGCCGGCATTCCCCCTGGCTCGCAGTTGCCGTAGCTTTCTTGAGAAACTGCATAACGATGCCCCCCCTAACTGGAATAGACCCAAATTTTTTTCTCGAAGCTTCACTCACATCTGCTCCAAGCCTTACAAAATGAGAACAAAGAATAATGGGATTAAGGTGTAAATAAATCAACTAAACCAAACAGCCCGTCAATCACAAAATAATTGGTGCAACCGTAACGCAGGCCGCACGCGCCCCATTTCGCGCTGTAGCGCACAAACCGGCGCAATATATTTTGCGAGTTTGCTGACGGGGGCTGCCTTAGTACTGTTCAGGACTTATTTTCGGTTCATGGCGTCTGCACATTATACCGACTGTTCAAAGTAGTTTCGAGAGTGCTCAGTGAACCATGTTATGGAACATGCTCGGGCAAAGCTCGTCGCTTTCCAATGTTCTTGTCCATCCCTTTTGTGCCCAGAAATTGGCGTGTGTGTTAGACCTTTAGGTGAAATCGCAGCAAACGGGGGTTTTGAAACTGAGCCTGAGAGATGCAAGAATTTCGGGGAAATCAAAATTCTCAGCACATTGTACAAGTCTCTCCCTCCCCGCTTGAGGCTTAGTGCTTTCAATGACGAGGGGACGTTTCACACGTTCAAATGCGTAGTCACCACAATAGCCCATATCTTGCTATAGCACCGACTTTTAAATCGGGCCTACTTGTCTTTTTACGAGAAATGAATGCTATATGTGGATGGTGCAGCTTCATTCCACTTCAGTTCTGAAGTCAGTATTCAAATAATCTTATCAGGCTGTTTATTTTTCGATTGGCAACAAGTTTTGTACCTATGTTATATCGATGAATATTTGTATTTAAATCATGATCGCTTCAATGCGCACTTAGGGAGCATTTCTCCAAACCACTATTTAGTCCTACTTATTTTGACCCTTTTCAGATGATCCGTTCTGGGATCACGAGGGTCGTAAGGCAGTTTCAGGTACGCAGCCTTGCGACAGACAAAGATCTACCTGTACCTCGTTTGCATGACGCCAAGCGAAAGGAGGTGGACGATATACTAGAGCCAACAGTTCCGAAGGTAACTACAATGCATCATTGTTATCGACTTTTACCCTTCATTTCGGCTTTTTAGGTTCCCATAATGGTAACAGGCGACGAAGCCGCTGAAATTGGCGGCAGACCAGCAGATCACACAGAAGAGCGAGTTGTTCGTATATTCAAACCTGCACGAGAAGCTACTCAATCGGGATGGGGGAATACTAAGGTTCGTTCATAAAAGCATTTTTCTTAGAATGGTTTCGTATGGGTAGCGATGTTTTCTATGAATTGCGAAGTTGTCTATGTCATATCTGGCAGCAGTCCTTTTTTGTCCTTCATTCCATGGACTTGTAATTGATCAATTTGTCTAATCTTATGAGTAAAGTGGCAGTATTGGTTGTATTACTTGGGCTCGTGGGTGGGTATGGCCGCTGAAAAGCGTTTTCGTAAAGACTTGTCTGCAACACCCTAATACTCATGCCTCATGGCAAAATTCCTTGGGATAACACCTTGCTCTACCTCATTACTTCCCTCACCTATCTGAGGCCGTATTCCGACTTGTTGAAGGTGGAGTTTACGATGAAAAGGCATTTTAAATCGAGGTGGAGGTGGTCGTGTGTTGGCATGGAAAAAAACACGGCAAACTCCCAGAACCCGAGAAACAAGACCCCTTCTTCGTCGTTGATTTCAGCATGATGCTGCTTTGGATGGTGAGAGGTTTGCGTGTCGCGGTGATAGCTGCGCGGGGACGGCCATGCTACGGTCCAGTATCAAAGTTCTGCGGTTTTTGCAAACCAATACGAAAGAGTCTGTGCGAAATGAGTGTTCCTCATTTGTCAACGCCAATGCTCTCTGCTATGCGTCTGGAGCCAGAGGGCGAGGGGATAGCTGACAACGGCTACAGCGGCGGGAGACGGCCATGCTAGATTGTTTTACCATATCCTTCGCTGCAAATGGCGTGCCGGTTCCCATCCTTAGCGGAGTCTATCCTTTCTAGATAGGTCTGTCCCTTTTTCGGCCCCGACCTCAACGTGGAATCCTCCTCTGAAGCCTATTTGCACACGGGCTCAAGTAGCTATCGGCTTGGCCTTCATGATAAGAGAAAGCCATCTGCGCTTGATAGTCAAGCATTTGAACCATCAGCACAAAAGAATTAACCAAGAGACTGTCTTTCTCCAAGGATTCAAACCTTTGTCACTACCTTATCCATTGCTGTGTACAAATTCTTCGTAATAGCAGCAGTATCACTTCACAGTAAGTATAAGTTTTTCTTCCAGGCATGGAGAATCGAGGTCGACAATCGCCAGCGTTGGGAAAATCCGTTAATAGGCTGGGCCAGCTCGTAAGTCTTCCTTTTGCTCATTTCTCATTCTTGTTTTTAGGAGGCGGGGGTAAATTTCCGGGTTTTTTAGCGAAACGTTGGTAAGTCCTAGCTCAAGGAAAACGGAACAATCAGGTTAGGAAATGCATCCTAGCACCTTGGCAGCCAGCTATTCTGTATCCCCGCTTAACTTTTGCTCTTTGCGCTCTACACCCAGTACTCCGTTTCATTTGGAAGTACTCCATCCTTTCTGAATTTCACATTCGCTATCTGTTGAAAATTTTAATCGCTCAAGGTCCGCTGCCTAGGTCTGCACGCGCTCAAAGTGCTTCTTAGGACCCAAGTAGTGCACTTAGTTTGCTGCGTTTTATTAATTTATCTGTATAAGGATTGCTTATACTACCTAATTATAATTCAGAGGTGATCCACTTTCGAATATTTCCATGAACTTGAAGTTTGCTAGCAAAGAGGATGCCATCGATTTCTGCATAAAGAATAAATGGACGTACGAAGTCGAGGTAACTTTTTTTTAATTTCACGGGGTTTGGCTTTCATACTCCTATATCTAATCCGTTGCTCACTTCATTTTTCCGAGTTCGGCATTTCAGAAGGAGCATCAGCGCAAAATAGGGCCCAAAAATTATGCATCGAACTTCGCTTGGAACAAGAAGACTCGTGTCAGTACTAAATAGATTGTATTAATTGATAAAAAGTGATGTCGGTGGTAAATTCTAGAAAGAATAAAGATAGGACTCATTGTTGATTCAGTGCATTTTCAGGAAAGGTGTAAGCCTGGCAGTATATTCATTTTTGCTTTATTTTTATGTTTTTTATGTGTGTACTCTTTTTTCGACCTTACGTATTATTTCATTGAGATATGTCACTTGCATTTGCACCACCTGAAGTACGCCAGGGCGTACCAGATCACCGCAGTACGGTCCAGGCACTTTTGAACGAGAACTCCTCGTTGATCAAATCTATAAGGGACTACCTAAGCATGGTGAGTTAATAAGAAAGGCAGCTCGATGCTTAGTTTCATTTTATTTTGATGATAATGATTTGGAGATATGATTTCCTAGGGTCGTACGGAAGAAGCGGCTAAATATCAGCAGCTGTTACACAGAAATCTCATACACCTTGCTCAGGCGGCTGATCAGTCTCTTTTGCCACAGTTAAGGGTGAGCTTCTACATATCGTTATTGTTGTTATCCCCCATTCTCATTAGAAATTTTGCTTTCTTATTATTTTCAAACCTGCTGTAATTTGCCGGCTGTTGCCGTCAGTTTTTATCCCTTACATTTCTGCCAGTATGTCTTTTGCACTTCGGTCCAGGATGCGGAGTTTTCTCCTTCTCTTTTTGTTTTCCATACTCCTAGTCTGTAAGGAATGAGTTGTACGGAAGTTTTAATCGACATTACTTTCAAAGAGACAGAGGTACGTCGTGTGCAGAATAGCGATGTAAATATTCTACCGACTTTATTTACCGTTTGTAGTCCGCTATCACCCACTTCCGATCTCTTTTCCACTTCCGATTGAAGAGTTGAAGAATTTGCACTTTATATGTAGAATTACGGCAGTGCTAAAAACGCGGACGTATGCTTAAATTTCCCTTTCCGCTATGTAAAATGAGAGCATTAGCCTAATTTTGCTTAAAGCAACAGTCTCATGACGAATTCGAGGAGTGAGGCGGTTGGTAGCAAAGTTCTAGGTAGGAAGTTGACGGGTGATGAAGAAAAAGAGAAAGAAAAACGCCCATAAGGCTTTTAAACGGAGGCCACCCTTCCAAAGCTTGGAAAAGAAGCGAGAGGCGCGACCGTCGAGCTGTCTGACTTCGCACTAAACGCGCCCCAGTTGCAATGGCTGATAGATAGCGATCAATCGCTGTTGCCATTTACAGGCCGATGTCAGACTTTGCGAATCGCTATTAGCGAATCGCGCGATTCGCAAAGTCTGACATCGGCCACAAGAAGAAACGGATCTCATCCAGCAAGGGAATGGGTGATGATTTACGTCGCGTGGCCCGTTTGAAATCAGAATAGCATATTATTTCATGTAAACGTGTAGGACTAAGCCTTAGAAGGGAGGGAGAGTCCGCGTCCTAGAGCAGTCCTAGTTTTCCTCTTGAGGAGGGTCTCCCTCCCTTCTCCTAGGCTTAGTCCTGGCTGCTCAATAGGTGATTTTACTTTTAATAGACGTTTATGTCATCCAGCATAAGAAAAATACATTACACAAAATTCCTAAAAAATAAACTAGGATTGAAGCTGATGGCAGGACTTTGAAGGACTCCAGCCAAACTGGCAGTGGAGCACACAGTGCACCGCAATGCTCGCTCTTACCGAATGAGACCCGAGGAACTTCAGATGTGTTGAAATCATCGTCTGCGAAACGCAAATGATGATTTCAGAACATCTGAAGAAGAAACCAAGCGAGGGAGAATGTTTGCTTTGAAGGACCGACCTGAGGAACTCTCAGTGGTCCTGCAACGTCTCCGCATCTGACCAAGCCATCACCACGGCTGGGAGACAGCGGCTATGACCGGTGCCGCCCATTCTGATGCCGCCTCCGCCCATATGCTGCCGTTCGTCACCCTTCCTACAAGCTTCCCGGGGTGAGTTTCTGTTCAGTTCCTTCAGATGTGTTCAACTGAGGATAGTGCTTCTCCCAATCTCATTAGCATCGGATTTTCGGAACCCTCCTGAGACTGTTGCTTTAAACTTGACCATCAAAAAGCCGAACTTGGTTATGTGAGACAGCGCTCAAAGCAAAAGCAACATGCGCTATTTTCTGAGTTTTCTCATAAAAAAAAGATTATAAGTCCCAGCGATTTTCAAAGGAGTTGTCTGCCTTTCGTTTTACAAGTTTTCTACACTGGATATCTCAAATTTGACGGCATACTGCTCGTCGTTCTGTTCTACGTAACTTGTCAGGTCTTTAGTTCCCACCCAGAAGCAACGAGAGTTTTTGCTCTCCAGCTCTTTTTTATAGCTCCAAACAAAGATGTTGAGCGGGTTTGAAAGTAGACCGTTTTTGATAGCTCCAGGTCCCTGGATGTCCCTGAAAGGCCGTTGACGCTTCTATCCTAAGAGTATGCATCCAACTCTATCGAAGAAAATGATCTAAAAACAAGTACTCAGTGATCACAAGTACGATCACCTCCTTGGGAACTGCCCTACAGATGGGCATGTTTGACTTCGTATCTAAGACGATGCATTTCTGATGTTTCCATGTCACTGTATCTACATTTAGGACGAGAATGCTCCAAATGATGAGAATTGCGCACAGCCGACGCCCTCATCCGAAAATGGCCCTCCTTCTGGGGCACCTACACCGGTAAGTGCTCCATATCCGGTGAAACAGCATCAGCCAACACCTCCTACAATGATGGCTCCGCCGATGATGCCTATGCAACCTCAAGCAGCTCCTGTGCCAACTTCTCAGCCGCAAATGGGTATGCCAATGGGACCTCCACAAGGTTACGGGTATCCTCCACAGGGTATGCATCCCGGAGCCCAGGTTGGTGGACCGCAAGTAATGCCGGCTGGCTATCCACCTCAGGGTTACGATCAGTCGATGATGTATTCGCAGCAACAACCTCCACAACAACCACAGCAACAGTACATGCGTTGAGGCAGGTCCGGGCATACTTGGGGTTGGGGGGGGACAAAAGTTTGGGGTAAACACGCAAATAGCGAGCGTGTGGGTGACAGAGCGATCGTGCTATAATATCACGTCCATGTACGCCTACGCATAACTTGTCGATTTATTGAACTTCCATTGTAACATATTTATTTGTCGATTGCGTGTAGTTTTTTCTTCACAAAATGTCATTTGCGAATAGCAAATTCATATCTTATACCAAATTCTGTTGTAGACTTTCCCAATCTAATTGTTCATTTTCAATTGTATTATATGATAAACAATACTGGAGCAACAAGTGTAAGCATGAGTATGTAGCGCTATTCCTAAATGTTCATACCGACTCCTACGATTTTTACGTCGATTTTGTATTTTTCACTTCCGCTACCACAAAATGAGCTGCCTGTTCACTATGCATGATATAACCTAACTGTTCCGCAGAGGGCGTGATTCTTCTCTCGGAAGTGAAAAATACCACGTTCCATCAAATCGAAGAAGCTACTCCTGAACAAACAGCAACAACAAAAATTTACAAAGGCTTGGCTACGGCTTTTGAATAAAGGCAGTATCGGGATCTCCCAACTCTTAAAGTGGCAGTTTGTGGTAATTAAGGGTTTAGTTTACTACGGAAGAAAGCGAATTTCCCGCTTTTAGCGCGCAAAACTTTCTTCGTTGCGGAATCTCGGGTTCACCATTGCTCAAGTGTGGACTCGGGGTTGCAGGAACGAAAAAAATTTTAGCGCGAAAAGCGTAGTTCGCTTTCTGCCCTGTGAACCGCACCTTGTAATCAATGGAGATAAGTCTAGGTTACATTATTCTCGTTTTATTGCTAAACATACGTGTCGCTACTTATTGCAAGTAATCTATGAGAGGGAGAGGTAATGCAGTAAGTAATGAGAGACCGATGCTTACCCTGGTTCGAAAACCGGAGCCTATAAACAATTCGTAAGCAGTTTTATATTTATGCCACATTTGATAAGCCCGTCTATAAAAGATTGACATCATAATATTAAAACTCTCACACCACTGCAGAGTCAAGAAGGCAAAGTTGTAACAACTCGTGATATTTAATACATGCACGGGGTCTAATCGAATCTTCTGGCCATTCAATAAGAATCCTATACAAGAAAACAAAACACGAAAAGCAAGAAAAAAGTGGTGTTAGTTGCTTAACAAATCTTCCTCTATTTTGTACACTATTTAGCTTGCATTTCTACTGGCTCAGCTGAAACAGCTGGCGATTCTGCTTCCTCCAAATATTTTTCATTAAAGTGGATCACTATAACAGAAATATCGTCACGATAGTTCCGTGCTCGTCCAGGAGGGACCTGAAAAAGAAGAACTTCGCCTTTGCTCACTTCCTCTCATTCGTCATTTCACCTCTGGACCTCTACATCTACATCTGTGCGCTAGCTAATCGCGGCATCAAGATCACTGAGGAAAATTCAAGAGATGCGTAACCCCTAAACACTCACTTGCAGGATATCAATGAGCCTCTCGTACTGTTTGCTTTCTCCACCGCTAACGCCGCCTAACGCGTGTCTGATGATGTGCGTAGCACAGTTCTCATCTATAGGCTTCTTATGGCTTTTTTCACCTTGTTTCCGCTCTTGAAGATCCAGCAGCACCTTAAAACATACCACATAATTAGATGACTTTACAAAGTAAATTCCAAGTTCTCTCATCTTGAAACCTCACTATTTTCGTTGATTTTGTAATTGTAATGCTTACTTCTGTCTTGAAGTTGGTAGATGGAAAATTCTATTCTGGACAATGCTTTGACGGACTAGTCGTTCTCGGGGGCCTGAAAATGCCTTAATGCTTGCACACACTATCCCACCACTCCTTCGCTCTAGCGTTTTAAACGTTTGTCAGGAACGCAGATAGAACGTCAGAAAATCTAGAGCGAAGTAGTGGTGGTTGGTGGAAAAGTGTGCAAATCGTAAGCCTTAAGCCATTTTCAGGCCTTTGAAAACACCGAGTCCGTCGAAATCTTGACCAGAATAAAATTTTCTCGTAACAACCTCTAGGCAGAAGTAAACACCTCAATTACAACTGTACAAAACGATGTACTAATGCATAATCATCAAATTCTACAAATCAAATCCAGAGGAAAAATCCCACCATTCCTTAAGAGTTTCCTTGTAGTTTCCTAATGCATGAGAAGAAAATTCAATTCATAGAGTGAAGGCTTACCTGCTTGAGCGATGAACCGCTTTTGGGTTGATATGGGAGCAACGTCATCGTTCCGATTGTGTGGTCATATACGAGTCGAACAACAGTGTCCGGATCGAGCCATTCCCACAAACCGTCCGACGCTAACACCAAAAACTTATCGTTAGGCGTTAGTTTATGGTAGAGTACCTCTGGTGATACCGTGAGGTAAGGTGGAGTGTGAAGATTGGGAGGAGCTGGACTACCTAACGGCTCCAAAACTACCTGAAAAAAAGATTATAAAAACTTGAGGCATAAGTTCACGAAGCTACGTAATCAGAACCTTCTGTAAATCTAAAGGCCACTTGAACCGGACATCACCAAATGCTCGCAATGGATATAGTTCGCCTAATAATCTTCCACCGCGGAGTACGTGGGTTTCCGATGTTGGGTGTGCCGCACGTATCCGGTGAACCTGATTAAGTCGACATAATAAGGAAACAAAATATATGTTGAGAAACAATAAAAAAGGTCTAACCTCGTCAGTATTATCTACACAGTGAGCTCTTGACAATTGTCGAGCTGTTACACTACCACTCGGAGTAACCACACCTAAAAAGTGCATTTCAATAATAAATCGACATAGGTTCAACCACAATAGGTGTGCACTTTTTCTAGCCTGTGATTTACAAAAAATTATACATCGATTTGAATTGGTGTTGCTATTTAACGGGCTCGTAACGCCTATGGGCACTGACTTTTCGAACTATGGGAAGCATATTCTTTTCTTGTAAAGTTTTAGAAGTAAGCATCAGAAGGGAGGAAAACCCCGTGTCCATGAGCAATTTCCGTTTCCCTGGGGGTCTTCCTCCCTCTCCCTAGGCTTGGTCCTAGCTGCTCATTAGGTGAGTATTACTTTTCAGACACGTTTATGTAATAAATCCCTACAGTCCATATCCCGAAGTTAGGGTAGGCGTGTAAGCGGAAGTGACGTGGCTGCTGCCGCACATGATAGAAGCTGCGTAGATAAGCACATTGCTGGATCTCAGCGAAGAATGCTGGCAGCAACTTATTCACGCAACTTCTATCAAGTGCGCAGCAGCCACGTCATTTCCGCTTACACGCCTACCCTAGCTTCGGGATATGGACTGTAGAACGCACACATTATTCGAAACACCTAAAAAAATAACTTGGGATAATTCTGATAGCACCTAATAATTTTGAAAGACTCTTCGAGTCTACTGGCATTAGAGCAGACTGTGCGCCGCAATGCCCTCTCTTACCGGATGAGACCCCTACCTTTTATTGCAAAAGTGGTAAAATTTCACAAAAGGCTAGCGGATGAAGGCGTAAGGGCGCATGCAAAGTCGGTAGTTCGTAAATATGATCCACAAGTGCTAACTAACAACTCCGGATTCCGGCTCACAACGTATCGAAAACAAGGTCGGCTGTGAGAGGTAAATACTAAGCAGTTTATGATAAAACCATCTCAAAAATTAGAACTCTTTTCCCTCAGGTGCCAAGCGAGACTTCCTACCCTCGACCCCCTCACTGCACGGCATAGTATGGCATCAATGATTGTTCTAGTGCGAAGAATTACAAATACGCTACCTCGTCACACTTATTCAAATAGTAGAAAGAAAGTGATATGAGGATTTAGAGTGGCTTCCAGGCGAGCGCATGGTGTTCTAGCGATATCTAGAAGTCCTTACCCTATCCTTGGTGCCCCCACCTATTCAAGAGGAAATGTAGACTCAACTCATAGTTGGTACAATATTCAGAGCTGTGCTAGACATTAGTTGATTAGTCTTGTCATTTGCTTCCATCATGAGACACGCGGTAGTCGGTCACATGATAGCTACCGAAGGACTGGGGCCGTATGCTGAATGTTGGTTAGGGGCTGGGGTCCCCGACCCGCGATGCTGAATGATGGGAAGATTACGTGACTACTTGAACTCTCCTCCATGTTCTCTGCCGCGAATGGCTAGAGCAGAGACGACTAGAGAACGGGGACTAAGCCTTGGAAAGGAGAGGGATCCGTGGGAGAGCGCTGAAGCGGTTTGAAGGGCTGAGTTCAAGTAGTCCGTCGACCATGGGAAAACGTCGGGAGGTTCTTCGCAGGACCCACCGATTACTGGACGTTCCTTTAATTTTTAGGCAACGAGCCACGAATATAGAGCCACGAATGACCGGCAATCGGTGGGTCCTGCGAAACCTCCCGACGTTTTCCCATCATTCAGCATCGCGGGTCGGGGACTCCAGCCCCTACCCAACATTCAGCATACGCCCCCTGGGCGCGGGAGTACTGTAATCGCTTGCGGTGCGCAATTGCACGGGCGCAGGTGGTGCGAATACGTAACATCAAACCCATGTGTCAAACATCGGTCCACGGACTATTGAACTCGGTCTTTTAGATCTCCCGAATAGATGCGCTCGCCTGCTCTCTCGCAGATCGCATAGATGATTAGAAAAAGTGTGAATGCCATAGGACTAAGCCTTGGAGAGGGAAAAGACTCGCGAAAGAGCGCTGAGGCGGTTGGGATGAGTTCAAGTAAACTGTCAACCACAGGTAAGGTCCCTCCAATATCCAAGGCTCAGTCCAAGGTCTTCCTCCCGATTTCTTATCGCCGTGCTTTCCGCCATTCGTGGCAGGACCATAGAACAAAGTTAGAGTAGTACGTTAACCGTCAGCCATCAAGCTGGAAAAGAGTGGGACACTAAAGGTCTCAACTTCGCCGCTTTCCTGTCACTGGCGATATGGAGCTACAAGTATCAACCAAGCGGAACATAACTCCGCTGAACATGAACGGGGACAGAAACCCACTTATTTCGCAACTAGCATAACCAAAGTTCAAAGGGAAGAGATCGATTTGCGCTACTAATATGAAAAACTCAAAAACACGATCAGATATCAAGAATCGTAAAAAAAGTTTACACTCGAGATCCATTCCTCACTTTCAGATTTCATTTTTACGAACTCTCACGTTTTGTTGTCCCCTGCAAGTAATACGAAATTGCTTGAGATAGTGCGCTATCATAGGAGCTATTTTACGATCTGTCGACTCGTGATGATGAACAGTGAGCGCTTGCTGTTTCCGTCCACAAATGGTTTGGAAGTGATCCAAAAGATAAAAGAAGCTGGGTTATGGGCAAAACGCAAAACATTAAAGTGTAGCGGTGTCCCGTGTAAACGGTAGCAGAACTGCTCGAAAATTGACAAGTGCAGGCTTGATCCCACATCAATCGAGGTCGAAATGAGACAAGGTGTTTTATAATCCAGAACCCTTGTGATTACTTCTGCCCCGTGAAATGCTGCCAAAAACAGTTCTCAACAATCAAAATGAGAAAAGAGAATTTGCTAGTCAGATTTTCTTCATACAAAACTTGAACAAGCAGTGGAAAGGGTGGACAGGAACAAGTACCACAGCATCAAACGTTTCTCATAATGGTCACGAGCCAATGTGTGCTCGGAAATGAGTGTAGTGATGACTTTAAAAAAGGCCTTGAATTCAGCTGCACTGCGCACCATCTCATTAATAGATTGAACAAGAAATGATGGCACAGAAGCAACCAATCTCCACCAATTGAACTATTTTAAAAGTGAATCACCTTGAAATCTTATTAACTGTGTCTAATACCATCGGAATTCATTGATAGTTAAACATAGCAAGTTTGGAAAATGATGATAAATATTGTCCACATAGTAACAGTCAATATAAAAATGCTCATATAAACAAATAATTGTGAAAATGTGGGAGAAAACTTTGAGCTAATTCAAAAAAGTACCACCAACCTAGAACAGCTGCACTATCTCCTACGTTTGCAACATGAAGATTTCGCCCTCGAATATGAGCAAGTGTTGCGCAGGATCCAGAAGCAGCGGTCATTACTGATAACCTATAAGTAATTAAAATTGATCCCGTCGTATTCCTAAAAAATTTACATCAACATCTACGATCTCAAGAAAGAGTTAAACTTCGCTATCATTCACGGTAAGTTTTTTTCTTGCCTATCTATTTGTCCTCTATTGTCCGGTAAAGCAGCACGGCACAAATCCTCATCGCATGTTTCGAAAGCAAATTTGAGAGCTTCGCGAACTAAAAAGGATATCAAATTGTTCTAGAGAACAACACCACGGGCCCCTTCGAAGAAGGACTCTGCCCATAAAATTAACACATGAAGAGAAAAATGACATCAATCACCTGTATGAAGATGCTTCCGTTGAGTGAAAGCTTTGTGGTATTCGACAACATTTTGTATTGCATTTTGTCTGAAAATATTTGCAGTTCTAGTATTGCATAAGTAAGAAGAGTGAGCAGAAATAGGTGGCGAAATTTCCAGCAAGTACGGAAACTGACCGAAATAAATTTGGTAAATGAGCATCAGCACTGCTAAATAGCCATTCTAATCGGTTCTCCAGGCTTAATGACTGGATCTAAATTGGAGTACAGACATTTTCTGAACATAAGGACACAGATGTAGATTGAAAAACGTGAGTAGTGCAAAAATACACCGCTTCCACATAGGGAGGGCTGGGGGGAGGGAGCAGGGGCGTGTATTGGGATCCTGTTTCGAAAAAAAAAACGCAGAAATAGCAGCTGTGTCAACTCGATCTAATTATCTACACTTTTTTCGCTTTCCATTCCTCAAGAAGACAATCTCTTAACAGATCTGATAGAAGAATAAAAAAGCTCCTTAATGCTCTCTCGGCTCCAACGCCTCATCCCTTTTCCCAACCACCCTGGTCCATTACTAAATCCTATCACATCTGAAACTAGCATGCACCACCAAATGCAGTAGAAGTTGAAAGCACGCACAAAACAGAATTAAAACGTAGAAAAGAAGACTAACCTCATGCTTCTTCAACACTGAAGCGCAAATATATGGGAATAAAGTCACGGAAACATGCCTACTACATGACTGACCACCGTGTCCATCAAAAACACCAAAAAGAAACGCATTAGATGAGAGGCCTAAATAGAAGATGATAAAACAGGTACTGACTCCAATGAAAACTTTTCATTTCGTATGGCTTCTGTATCGGAAAATGTAAGTTAAGCTTCTGCGAGTCGAACTCACATTTAGCAGCCGAGTAAAAATCTTCTATTGGACTATTAGCAGCAAGTTGACAAGTATCGATTCGAGCAATCGCCTCCTGATCTACAGTGACGGAACGTTCATGAGCTCTGAAAGAAATGGATTACAAAAGGGTTGGAAAATGTGAGATGAGTAGTGAAAAAAAGATCATATGAACATCGAAGAGTTCGG
>KZ347318.1:0-10535 GCA_002352805.1 Teladorsagia circumcincta | reverse complement strand
GGGCCCTCATGAGACTGTTGCTTTAAAGCTCATAGTTTGGGAACAAATTCCGAGTTCTTCTTTTGTTTTTCTTTCCTTTTCATTCGGTAAGTTTCCTTCCAGGTCGTACGATAGCTTTTCCCTCCAATTTGCTTGGTAAGATTTTTCAAGAAATTCAGCGAAGTTCAATGCGACCGCAAAACTTGGAACACGCGCGGTCACAAACGTGTTGACATGGTCATCTTTCATCCTCGGCGTTTTTTTAAGGGTGAAGAGCTAAAATTTCAGTCCTCTATCGAACAATATCACTCGGTACTTTTTATTAGGCTTAGGCTTAAGAACCCTTCGCCTTCGTCAGAGCTTGAAGAATCGAGAAATAATCGAGACCGATCCTTTTATGAGCCGAACAATCTTGATGACAATTCCTCCAAAATAGCTAACCTAAAGCCGGTACCGATTGACCCAAGAGAGCTACGAAGACGAAGAGGCCGAAACAAAAACTTAATAAAGAGTACAGTAATCGTGGGCAGGCAACAACAAAGCCCTGCACATCAAATTCCCATGTCAATATTAGGAAAAAGTCGTTCCTGGGCCATTATCACTAAGTTATTGTCTTGCTGTGGGAAACCCTATCGTGAGAATGGTGACTATGCAAATGTCTTCCCCGCTCTCATCATAATGGTCCAACTTTCAAATCGACATTTCTTAGCAATTCCTGCGCCACATCGTGGACCACCGTGTGAGTACTACACTTTTGACGGCCCTAGCCTGTTCTTGGTTGTCTCCCTCTCATAAATCTATCTCGGAACAACTTCATCTACAACCGTAGAGGCTGTGAAGCCTGTCCAATGCTGGAATACTTTTGAAGAACCTTCAAAGATGGTTCCAGTAAACGTATGAACGGCAGATCAATCTTCTGCAAGGTCAGATAGTGTTACGTTACGGCCGACTTGGCCGGAGACTGAAAGCGACGTCACGGCACGTTAACATCGTAGCGATGTGAGATCACACGATAAAAGGGGTGTCAGCGTCTAACTGCAGTTCTACGCCCTTCGCTCTCGACGTCTTCACTCTCCACCTTTGCTCAGTTTTTCCGTAGGGGTCTATTTAGGGGGAGCATGTAAAGCTAAGGGTGAGGTCGCTTTTCTCGCAAAAGATCTCATTGAGCGTGTTGGATTCCAGCGTTCTTCGCACGTATCGTCGAGATATTGCTAGTGGAGCCACAGAAGCTCCCAGTTTTAGGTCTGTTGATGCTGGTTGCTGGGCAAAAGGCGTCACTTACAATGCGCAAGGCGTGATTCGATCCCGGCTGAACATCACCCATTGTCACCCAGACTCTGCTCTTGAGGGTTAGTTTAGCGATACCGGATTCTAGGACAAAAAGTGTGATATGAACATTGGTTGGCTCCACGATTTCTAGAACACGTCAGATCTTACTCAGGACTTCGACTTGATTTTGGATGGGATTAGAGGGCATGGCGCAGTACAGGAATGATTGATCAACGTCAAATGCTATAGCAGCCTCGATCGGAGCTCATCACACGCATCTGACAGGATCGACGCGGTGAAGGCGAATGACAATGGGTACCCGACAGGAGGCCCGTCCACTCATTCGCGTTCCTCGCGTTGACCCTGTCAGAGGTGTCATGTCGCGCGGCGAGAAGACAGAGACGCAGACGAGACGGCGAACAAGTCGCAGTGCGTTCCGTGCGCTGTGGAACGTACTATAGTACATTCTGTTTAATTTGACGCGAAATCACTACAGGACGCGTTGCGACTTGTCCGCTGATCCACCCACGTCTTTGCCTTCTCGCCGCGCGACGGGCCTCCTGTCGGGTACCTAGTGAGATTCATTCATAATAACCCCGCCCCTTTCACATGTGCTTACGATTCATATAGCGAAAATCCCACCTCTTTCACTTTGAGTTCCTTAAAAGTTGTGTATTACGTGGCAGACAAGCCTACGGTTGACATCAAGCATGTAATATTTGCTATTAATATTAGTTAAATTTTATACCCTTTTAAGTCTTCACTTTCTATGTGGTGATAAGTCTGGCAAGGTAGCAGCACCTTGAGTGTGACAATGCCGCTGCCACTGTCAACACAAGCTGCAGAGTAAACGATACTACCTCCTAGAGTGCATCACGGGTCGTACTTCTAGATTTTTCTGGCGCCTAGCGCGCAGCTCTTATTCCACCGTTGTTGTCTGCGGTCCCTTCTGCTTCACATTTGACAAAACACTTAACCGTCCTTCCACTCAGTTCGCATTCGTGACCAAAGCTACGCTACTGTCATATTTCACAGCTTTTATGGCCCGGGTGGTTCCAGGGAAAAGCTCTCCATCAGGTTCATGGTCGAAATGAGCTTTTCCAGGGAAACTTCTATTACTAGCAGCAAATTAGTGACTGACCTCGAATGCACAGATGAAAGCGAAGCACTCTAGGTTTTAGTGTAGACTAAAGCCTCTGAGGCAGTTGTTGAAGCTGTGACACTTTGCTCCAGTTGACACTATCGATGGATTTTGAGGGCTCTTATTCTTACTAGTTTTCAGTGTAGGTTTCCATTTCAGGAGAAGATTCTATCTGACCAGCTAGCACATTGGTAACTTAAATTGTCTCAGAATACTCCATCTTCGACCTTCTTGCAATCGTGGCATGATTAGTTCAGTAGGAATATTTCTTCAAGCCTTTCAAAATTGAGCTTTTTTACTGGGCTTACGTTTCGGTGGAAGAGTACGAGAGTGGTCGTCCTCCTATCTTAGCGGCGGAGTTTAATTTGTCTGATTCCCTTGTTGGAGGGTGGAGCTCACCTTTTGTTTGTTGGCTTACAGTTGCAGATCAGGGGGTGTAACAGATGAATTTTTGAGTGGCCTAAGTCTCGCAAGGGCTAGGATCTTAACCCATTCGCGACAATGGCAGCCATCGCTGGCTGACGCGAAAATGCTCACTCGGGACCATGGCATCCACCGCCGACCCTCATGGGAGCTGGTCCGAACGGGCATGTTGAAAATTCTGCGCAGTCGCAAATGGGTTAAGTCGGGACATTTTTACCTCTTCATGAAAAGGACATTTTTCTTTTCCTCAGTCTGGTTCAATCCCATTAGCATCTCCTACATGCCGTCTCGTCGTTGTTTCAGCCTTTGAGTCCTCAGAGCTTGACTCTTATACTATTAAGCTCAGCATTCACGGGTTATGAGACCCATTCACAGGTGCTTGAAAATAAATTCTGCAGAAACTGATTTATCTCGTTCGAAAGAATTCTCTTTTTGTTTTCAAAGTGAGAATGTCTCCATCAAGATATCATCTAGCTCTCTTCCAAGGGAAGACAGGCCGAGACTTTCTGTTTTACGGGCAAGAATCTCGCTCAAATTTCGCACCTCATTGTTTACCTGGGCCGTAAAAGGAGTGGTCAGTTCAGCGTTCAACAAGCCGCAGCTCACGGACGACGATAGAGCAAGGGGAGAGACGAGAGGGGAACGAGTGGCTGACGGATTCTTTTGAGCGTCGTAACGGCTAAAAAACACCTCCCATATTGTCATGGTGATTTTGCTCGGCCTCGGTCAAACATTGGATTGTTCTCATAGATTCTATGTATATTCCAGGGTATTTGTGTAGTTTTTTTTATTCATTTTTCTCTAGAAATCCTCACTTTTGGGCTTACTATGTTCGCTGCACAATTCAGCTAAATCTGAACAGCTAGCATCAACATATTTTCCAGAAAGATCCTCTCGATTTCTTTCTAAAACGTATCGAATCATTCACATACATAGTGCAGTGGCTAGATGCCCCCTTTCTAGCAAAGTAGCCAGTGCATCGGTTCCTCTATACTCAGTCAGTAAACTCATAATCCTTCACTAGCAATAAATCATCTTCAAATGTCTAGGGGTGAACTCAGTGACCTGCTTCAGCCAAGCCGAGTTCATATAAGAGATGCAGCCATTCCATAACTTTTTCTGGGTGCTTCTGGTCTGGATGGAAAAGCAGCTAGCATTTTACTCGGAGGAAGCCATGTGCCCGAATACAATGCAAGGTTTAGATAACAACTGATAGAAAAAATCGCGTTGCAGATGTTTTTAATACCCTTAATACTTCGGTCATGCGAAAGAAAAAAACTGTAGTTCCGAATAGGTAGTGTTCGTGAGTTACATTGCAAAGGCGGGTTTCACGAGGAAAAGGCAGCCCATTGGAAACTAGGTTAGAGATGGTCAGTGATGCATGGAAGAAGAAAACCGAAAAAAAAGGGTTAGAACTCAATTAATATGACCCGTTGATTTTCCCATTGATGCGACTCTCATCGGTGCTGCTCTCTTCACGCTAACACTATCTTTGTTGAAGGGTTGGAACCTCAGACACGTTAAGATGCGACAGGTAGGCGTTTCAGGCCAACTGGGCCGTGTGGAAAGCCATGCTAGATCATCTGGGGCATATCATTCTAGGCAAATTGCGTGTCGGTCCCATCCTCGAAAGGTACGCCTGTCTCTCCACTGGGTGGGTTCCCCCTCCTTCGACCTTCGTTCATATCGTGGAATCCTCCTTTAAGAGAATTGGAGATAGGAGAGTTTGGTGAAGAATATCCGACAGGAGGCCCGTCGCACGGCGAGTTGGCAGAGACGGCAGGCTGACGGGTCGGAGGTCGAGTCACAGCGTGCATTGTGCGTTGTGAGGCGGTTGAATTGGCGTCAGTTGAATATAATATACTCTAGTACGCCCCACATCGCACATTTCACGCTGTGACTCGACCTCTGACCCGTCTGCGTCTCTGCCATCTCGCCGAGCGACGGGCCTTTGTCGGGTACCCTCGGAAGAAATGTATACTTGTCGAAAAGAAGGTTCGCTAAATCGTAGAATCTCTAATAAGTGGCTCCGCCGAAGTGGCTCACAGGGCGTAGGGGATTAGTCCATGACACCATGCTTTTAGCAAGATCACCAAATCACCGGATCGCAGAATCGTCTAATCTCCAGATCGATATGAGCGCATTCCATTGAGCTTGATCACCCGAGTCATGCCTAGCTGCCTTAATACCGGCATTGATTCATTCATGCACAATGGAACTGCAGAAGGCCTGCAGCTGGCACCAAACCAGGGATTAGGGTAACCCTGAAGCTGATGCTTTCATTTCCAAGCCACTTACCTAATCTGTTTTTCTCTTCCTGTACTCTTTCGCCGAGAATGTTTTTGCACTTGGGATTAGAATCGACGTGACCGTATCCTACTCTATAACCCGTTTCAATATTGATACAACGATTAGTAATGGTAAACCTGTAAATCCTCATAGTGCACACAAGAGGCAGACAACCGAGCACGGCGCCGTTCGACTTTCGTTTAAAGATCGAGCCATTTCACTTTTCGGGGATCCTGTCGGAACTGGGAGGAGCGCCGAATCATCCCGATGTTCAATCTCATTCATCTTGTTTTCATTTCGAATCACCACAATCGAGGTCATCTAATAAGAGGGCGTGACTAAGCAACCGCCGTCATCACCAGCACCAGCGCCGTTCAGTTTTATGCGAACGACTTTCTCTTTGTGATTTTCAATACATCGCCGCTCTTCCGGAATTCCAGAGCATTTTAATGAGCGGCCGTGATTTTAATAAGTGTTTCCGCACTGGCACTTCTTATAGAGCTAATAAACCAAAGTGGAACAGCAATAATTTGTCCATTCCTAGTCACGGTATTTTTAAAATTGCTTTCAGTAGCGTTTCAAATCTGGTTACGTCAGCAGCGGTAGCAGCAGACCATGCACGGTTTTCAACTGCTAAATTTGAGGGAACTAGGTGGACTTCTGTGCTGCGCCATGCCTCTGACATTCTCTTGAGACACCTGAGGGCATTCTCAGCCTTACAATTACACACATGGGCAAGTCAATCTTCAAGCAATGTTTCTATACTCCTATACATGATAGTAGCAAGACCGAAAAGGTGAAGTTGCAAATTTTTAGCGAATATTTCGCCAAGAGATGATCTTCCTTCTGTAACTGATTTCTGAATGATAGAGAGCAATTTTGGAGCTTTTTCAGCTCACCGTATCATGCACAGTAGAAGACTTCGCTGCTTCTTTGACACTGATAGGTCTCTCTTGATGTAAATGATAACGACTTTACCTTACCCTTAGCGGTTATGATGTAATGGCAAATGGTGTTACTCACTTGATGCCAGTTCCGGGTTTATCCCGGTTCGATTTCTGTCCAGGATAATCTGGCCTCCTTTCCGGATAGAATTCCGCCGAGGCCAGTCAAACCTTCTTTCCTTCCGTGGTCGGTTGACTGCTACCGAAATATTCTAAACGACAGATAGGTAGAGGATAGGATTTTGCTCTCGAACGGAACACCTTTGACACAGTTGGGGTCAGAGGTCAAATCCTGGATCGAATACCGAACACTCATGTCAAGGCATTTGGTAAGCAATTGTTTTTTCACTTTGATTAATTTTGAAATGCATTGAATTTTGCCGTTGGAGTCAGACTCGCTCCGATTGGAGCTGATGGCTATTTTAGCTCCTATTAGACATGATTTCGCTTAACATCCTTGACTTATTACTTTTCCAATGGATCGTGGTAGACCATTCTCACCAGTTAGCTATGTGATAACACTCAAAACATTCACATTCTGCTCGTTCTGACACTATCGTCTTTCAATTATCTTGGAGAAACTTTTCTTTTGAAATCCGTCCGAAGTCCTGTTTCGTCTGGAGTTCAAGCACTTTTATCGTTGCGATCTTTAATTCTGGCTTATTTTGTTTTATGTTTCAGAACTCGTCCGCAGGGGAGAGAATTGTGGCGCAAAGCACCCAAATATTCGAAACCGTGACGAAGGCCGATGTCAGACTTTGCAAATCGCGCGATTCGCTACTAGCGATTCGCTAGCGTTCGCGGTCGCGTTGCGGTACCAGCTAATTGAGCGTTCACTGGCCGCATCGCGACCGCACACGCTAGCGAATCGCGCCATTCGCGAAGTCTGACATCGGCCGAACACTTCCATTTTCATACTTACTTAGTTCCGTTCTTGCGCACGCAAAATCGCTTCCCTTAACCGGAAATTTCTTCCGCTGAAAAAAATGAAATTACTGTTGTCGGATGCCGCGATGCCGCCTCTCTGCCGCACTTGCACTGTGAATGCGTGATGTGGTTATAAATGCACTGTGTGTTCTGCATCAAAATGCCTCTCCTCCTTCTCAACGAAATGATTGAAAAATCATTGCGATTGTGGCGATGAGTGTTCATGTGATCATCTTCTCCTATTAGGCTTTTGATACCTATTTTTTATGTTACCATTTTCGTTACTCTCTGTTTTCAAGCATCCGCTCCACATAGAAACAACATGCAAACCCCATATAAAGTTGAGATGACTGTTTTCAGTGAAGGTTCGATCAACTCTCAAGCGAATCGCGAAGAAGCTGGTCGTGCGAAAAAATGTGCAATGGCTACCGGTGTCATAAAACTGGACAGCATTGCTGAAGCTTTTGAAAAGGTCAGGTTTCTCACGAATATTTTTCACTGAGTACTAGATATTTTCGCGCTTAATCCGTATTATGGAAAAGTCGCTCAGAATGGATACTTATCAAGGTCTAAATTATGAAGGGGGAGCTATGTAATTCGGCATTCCATAAAGCTCAAAGTAGTCCCTTTTCGCAGGAAGTTCTGGGGTTGAGTGCAGAAAAGGGAGCAGAACAGCTCGTACACCTGACTTCCTCCCTCTGCAAAAAACTGAATTTTTGTAGGAGGCGGGAACAACCGTTGCAACACACGCTCCCTACCCATACGGGATGGGATTCCTTATAGTAACTGCCGACTACATATTATTAGAAACCTTCGAAAAATGCAAAATCGCTAGTATAATCACTGGAAGTGGGGGGAAATGTGGCCTAGTTTATTTATAAAGGGGCTATCTGCCTAGCCGATAGCCGTAACATTGTCGAGCTAGAAATCAGAACAGAAACTAACGCTCTCCCGTTCTCTTTACGTCCAAAAAAGCCGATAGCGGGGCAATTCATGGATGATTCCGTTAGATTTTCGATTTGCTTGAAACTGACCCAAAAAAATCAGAATTTCTTGCAGGATTTGTTCCCATTACTCTTGTCGAATAAATCAAAATACAAATCTAGACCGATGCCCCAGATTGGTATTTTGTTTTATTGCGATGGTTTGTCCTCTTATCGCGTTTTGTTGATTTATCAGGGATAGACTAAGGGCTAGTTTGCCACGACCTCCCCTCAGTTCCCACCAGGTTCAACCATCTTTCCAAAATTTACGAAAAGGGGACTCGTGGTCGGTGGACGGAACGGGAAGGATCTTGAAATGAGGCGGAAAATTTACCAACGTTGCAGTTGACCTTAGCCATCACTTCTTGGACCCTGGTGAAGTCTCTTTTCAATGAGTGGAAGAATCCTTCAATGAGCTGCTCACCACATTTATGAACACTTTATTACTGTAGAGATAGTGGTCAATCTTTAATGGCTCATTTCGGCTGTGTAAAGCCAAATTGTAGGTGATTAGTGCAACATTGCTACTTAAAGACGTATTTCACGATAAAGCCATGTGGTTTAATCCTGTCCACAGCGGCAGAATGCTGCAGGTAGAGGTAAAGGATTTGCCGTTCTCTCAGATCCAAAGCTTTGAAAAGGGCGCCAAGCCTTGTTATGAACGCAGCTAAACAAAACCATGGGAACAAGGGGCTTGGTCCAAGGTACTGCCACGAATGGCGGAGACCCAGACGATCAGAGAGCGGGTAGAGCCCAGGGACTAAACCTTGGAGAGAGGAGGGATCCGCGGAGAGCGCAGGCGGGAGCATCAAACGGAGGTGGTTTAAAGGACCAAGTTCAAGTAGTCCGTCAACCGGGGGGGGGGTGGGAGGGGGGCGTGCAACAGAATCGTCCGGGAGTGGCGCCATTACGTTGTTGTGAACATTATAAGTATTTGCTGAAATGGTAAAGGAAGGAGTCGGTCAAGCGTCCCTTTGAAATTCAAATCAAATGACGCTCAACTCGTCCACTGCAGTTGCGACGTCGCGGCCGCGACCATAAGCGCGGGTTTCCGGACGATTCTGTTGCCACGCGGCCGGACATGGGCCATCATACCGCTCGAGATGAGGCGTGCAGTTCACGAGTTTCTCTGGGCGTTTCCTAATTGTTACTGACATGTTTGATCAATCTCCTAGCAACTAATAAAGGATACTTCTCAATTCGCATACTCTTGAACATTTGAATAGCTTACTCTTTGAGGCTGCCAAACTTTCGCCTCACGGATCCGCCGCCTTATCGACCAATAGCGACCGCTCATCGTCTGGAGTCTCCACGGCCTCGAATTCACCGACGTCTTCATCGTCACCGGTGAACAACTTCAGTGATACACTGCCTGATGGACTTTCTGTACCTATTTCATACAGTAATCCAGTGTACGAACTTGATCCAGCTGATTATCTGAGGTGAGATTACGTTAACTAAAACAAATCTGAAAAAAATTCTGGTGATAAAAACATGCTCTTGTCTTTTGAGCTCATTCCTAAGGGTGCAGTTGAAGGAACGATCCCAGATGAGTTCTTGTGGAAAAGTCTATTCTGTGGATGGGATAGTGTAGCCCACGTTCGCAGCAATGGCGCTGGAACCTTACAAAGGCCTTGATCAGATGGTGGCTAGTATGAACTTACGGAAGAGATACCTCGCGCACACCACATGGTACGCAGTGTGGATTACGGCACGGCGGGTAATCCAAATACGCGCGGGTTAATGGAGCCGTGGAGCAAGCAAGTTCAGAAAACTCGTCTGGTCCCGCCCTCTCTTATCTCAAGAAGGAAGAGAGGAATCACTTGGTACTGGCATCATCGGCGAACTACCTCGTTTTTCATTTTCAGTCAGTTCGTCATGAACAATTTCATTATCGGCCGCTGTTCCCCGAATATTTTGGTCTAGGGTTGTTGCTTTAAGTGAATCTAGCAGAGATACTACAAAGAGCCGGCGGAGAACATTACCAAGGGGAATTTGAAAAGTCACGCTCATGTACATACGGTACCCCGCCCAAACAAAAAAATGGTGCAAAGTCATCATTATAGCTGTGTTATTTTAATTTATGTGTACTAATCGATGGACACCCTGATGCGGCTCATGCTTTATAGTCATAGAGAGATAGTTCTGCTCTTTGGAGTAACCTAAACAGGAAAGATCTGCAGACAACTTAATTGTTATCCAAAAAAATCGCATTAGAGGGAGGGAGGGCTCCGCAATAAGGACGAAAATCAGAGAAGGGGAACTCAGCTAAGAGAGAGAGACAAGTGGATCTCCTAAGCGTGCGGACCAACACACAATTTGCAGCGGGATATGTCTCGGCGATCTATTAGGTTGAGTCATAAGTAATTGCCGATTTTTTCATACCCTCGCCATCTTGCTCAAAAAACGTTTGTGTTGTTCTCCGCAGAGGAGTAGGTGGGGACCTTAGTGCCCTTTCATACTACAAGATTCTACCGTCAGTACTCGTCTTTAGGGAAAAATGATGCCGTTCATTTTAACACATGTTCGTCATTGTCAACTTTACAGGTTCTGTCTGGGGCACTCAGCAAGAGGGCCCAA